>PVJX010016896.1:0-39390 GCA_004027295.1 Dolichotis patagonum
AAGATAGATGACCACATTACTGTTTTTGTTGGATTGTTGAGCAGAACTGTTAATAGTCTTACTGTTTGAATGTCTGCTTCATGTGATTTAATTTTGTAACTTGAACAACTATTTCCAATGATGACAGTATGTAACCTGTCAAGTGGCGATTTCTTAGTGTTTTTTTGTTTGTGTTGTTATTGTGGTTCTTTCATTTTTTTACCTTTGGAATTCTGTATAGTTGCTATCCTTTTTCTGTTTTGTTTGGTTGTTTTCTTTTTTGTTTTTTCTCTTAAATAAAATTTTAAAAAAAAGAAGTCCTTTATCCAGCTGGTTTGTTTTCTTGAGAGTTTCTAAACATAGATGGATTCACAGGTAAATTTAATAACACATAAAGAAAAAATTGTGCCAATTATCCACAAATTCTCCAAGAAATTTGAAAAAGAGAAAACTCTTCCTAATTTATTTCATGAGATCAAGTTTGCTCAGGTTACAAAGCCAAAAGCAATAGAAAGAGAAAGAGAAAGAAGAGGAGAAAGAAGAAAAAAGGAAAAAGAGAAGAGGTACCTCAATGAACACAGATGCACAATTTCTAAACCAATTTTAGCAAGTAGAATTCCTCATTATTTAAAAGGGACAAAACATGATTAACTGGATTTTTATCCCAGGAAATCAAGATGGTTCTCACACCTGAAAATTAATTAATTTATCATAAAATAAGCTAAAATAGGAAAATTACAGCTTAGCATCTCAATAGATACAGAAAAAGCATTGCAAAGAATGCGGTATCCATTCTGGAAAGGAAATCTCTTAGCAATTAGGAATAAAATAGAATTTCCTCAACTTAATGAAAGAGAATAATAAAAAATCTGCATGTGCATCATAATTCATTATGAAAGAGTGCATGTTTTCCCTATAACATATGGAACATGACAAGGATATCAACCTTCACCAATTATATTTAGCAAATTACCATCAGTTCTGTATAGCTTGATAGGCAAATTAAAACCATCCATCTTAAAATGAAAGAAGTAAAACTACTTTGTTATTGTAGGTTTGGTTGTATCTTGGGGAATTTTTATAGATGATATGATCATTTTCTGTATATAAATTTGGGAGGAATCTGCAATTAAAGATACTAGATCTAATAGATGAGATTAGTGATGTCACAAGATGCAAGTTGAATATATAAAACCCATTATATCCTTATAAACTGAAAACAAATGATCAAAAAGCAAAATAAAGTATCATTTATCATAAAAAATATGAAATACTTAGGAAACATTAGATGGTAAATTTGCAAGATGTATATGCTGAAAATAAAAAAAGTTAATGAGAGATTAAAGAACTAAGTAAAATGAGCCATGTTCATGCATATGAGGACTCAATATCATTAATTCTTCCACAATAGCTTATGGCTTAAACACATGTCCAGTTAAAATCTCACCAGAAATGTTATAAAATTTGAAAAAACAACTTTAAAATTCATACTCAAATATAAGTGACCTAGAATAACTTAAAAAGATAAAAAAATGAAGTTACAACTCTAAAAATAATTTACTATGAGTTTCTATAAAGCTATAGTTCAGAAGATGTGGTGTAACCACAAAGATGGTTATTAAAACAGTGGAATTTCTGAAAATAGACATGCCAGAAGTCTGATTTTTTCTAAATGAAAAAAAAGTCAGAGGCAAATGATTTTTTAAAATAAGTATTGATGGAGCTATGAATGTCTATATTTAAAAATGAAAATTTTAAAGAGGCTTACTGGAAATAGAACTTGTAGCTAAAAATTAACTATAAAACCACTAGAAGAAAACATGAAAGAAAAAATTTGTAGCCTTTGGTTTGATAATTATTTCTTAAATAAGATGTCACAAAAATTATTCTACTTCTTCCATTAAGACTATGCTTTCTCTAAAGTTAACTTTAAAATAATATCCTGGAGCTGTGGAGACTGGCAGGAAGAGAATCCAAATGGGCTCCTGCTCATGCCATTGATGGGGCTCAGTTGTTGGAGACCACTACCCAGTGAGTCTGAGTAGGACTTAAATTTAACTAGGCTTTCTATGTTTATCTGTCAGTCTGTCCTAGGCCCCGGCCCCTTGCCTGGCAATGGGGGTGCTGATTCCTAGTAAGTGAACCTCTATGAATCACTGGTCCTGGCTGAGACCTGTAGTGGCCTGTGAGGCCAGTGATACTTCAAAAGGCAAAATAAAGCCACAGCTGAAGACACCTTGTCCCCTCCACTAATTAAGTAAATAGAGACTGCAGCTGAAGGAATTTCACTCCTGAAGTCTCACTCCTACCACAAATGTTATCTTGGAGATAGAACAGTTATCCTAAATTGGCATAATTTACTACTTGGAGAAGTCTTTGAAATGACTCCCAAGGTCCTGCTCATTTCCCATGCTTTCCTCATTTTCCCTGCCTTTTGTCCTTGGTCCTAATAAAAGTGGGCTGATCCAGAGAAGCGTTTGTCTTGGCCCTCAAAGTCTCAAGATCAACTAAAGCGTTTTGACCCTCCTGAAGCCCTAAAATCATATCACTTGTCACATTTTATTTAAACCTCTGCCTTACACTTGTTTGGGAGATTGGGAATCTAGGTCAAGACCTGATACTCAGGTATTACAGATCAGTGGGAAAGACAATGACACAATAGGACCCAACCCTGCTAGAGTTCATACTGTGGACAGTAAGGACTAGTGGTACAGAAATTCCAAAAGAACAGTAACAATAAGATCTGGCAGGTGGTAAGTTAGGTGAACCAGCTTTGTGCTTGTGGACTGAGACACATGGAGTAAAAAAAGGCATGTAGGGTCACCTTTTTTTCTTATCTTTTCTTTTCTCTATTTTTTCTTTTTCTTTTCCTGTATCTCCACCCATGGAAAACTAACCCCATACCCAAATCTGGAGACGAAGATCAGACCCAGACCCAGTACAAATCTACCAGGAATTTTGGCTAGTGTACACCTTTTGGGATCAGACTCGAACCTACCTCAGAACTGTAGATACTAGAGGAAATCCCTACTTTTATTTTTCTCTATGTGATTGCTTTTCCTCTTAGTAGTTCCCTGGGTTCATATGTTTTGTTTTGTCTTGATTTTTATTTGTTGTTTTTGTTATTGTTGCTGGCTTTTTTTGTTTTTCCCTTTTCTATTCTTGTTTTCTCTCTGTTCTGTTTGCTGCTTTGTTTTTCTTTCTGTATTTTTTTGGTCATATGTGTGGTTATTTTTGTTTCCTGGTTTTCTTTTTTCATTTTTCACCTCTCTTCTTTTCTACATTTTGCCCTCTTGTTCATATTAAAGGCTTTAAACTTTTCCTTTGTTTTATTCCACTCATCCTCTTTCTCTCTTTCACTGACTACCTTGCTTGATTTTATGAGAATTTCATGTGGTTAAACATTATCTCTTCCTTTCTGGTTCACTTCAATTCCCCTAGGTTTTCTCTTCTAATTCATTTCTCTTGTATCCTAAAATTACCCAAAAACTAGATGATCTTCCTAGGCCCACCAAATTTTCCCCTACTCTATTTAACCTCTTCCACCTCTTTAGCTTGTCTCCTACTCCTCATAACCTTTCCCACACACACAGCAAGGTGAAGTCACTCTACTAAGTGGAAAATTGTTGCACACAATTTCCCAGTATAAGTTGGATTATACATTATACAACTATAGAAATTACTCTTAGAGTTAAAGATATCAGGATAATAGCTACCACAGTTTGTCACTAGCCAGGCTGTGAGTGAGTTTGTTGCTATTGCTGACTACTTAACCAGGGCCCATATCTGTTACAATCAGTTTTTCTCCTCTGTATGACAACATTGAGGTTGCAAGGGGTTCTAAAAATAACCATGGTGCAGGGCCAGAGGAATAGACCTTGAATTAAATAGATAGCAACTCCACATTCTTTATATGTTGGGAAAGTAGTATCTTGGTATAGACAGAAAGACCAAGAACCACCTATATCTAGAAGATGTCTCTGAGTAACAGACATCACCTATGAAAGCCTTGACACCAGGGATAAAGCTATCTAACATAAGAAATCTATAGGCATCAACATGGAAAACAAACTAAAACAAAAAATAGAAAATCACAAAAGGAAGATGCAAAATGCAATCTCAAACACCCAGACCAACCAGGACAAGTTCAGAGAACACAGAGAGAGGAAATCAGTAGCTAGCCACTGAGCTCTCTGCAATGATAGCAACAAAATTGAAAAAATAAATGGAGGAGGGCATAGAAAATAATATCTAAAATACAAAAATAAATGACAGTCAAATAGAAAGAACTTAAAACAGACACAGATTTTTAAAAATAGAGGCACTTAAGAAAATTGTGGAAATCAAGAGTGCACAACAAAGTCAATAAATGGACACAACAAAATAGATCTAAACAGAAATTCAGAAGATTAAAAAATTCTTTGAAAGTATATGCAACACATTGAATGAATGCAAGGATAAGATATCAGACCCAGAAGAGTGGGATGTAACTAGGAACCAGGAAAAGAAATATCTTAAAAATAACAAGAGATTACAGAAGTCAAAGCAACAGTTGCAACAGTTATGAAATGAAGCAAGGAAGAAAAACATAAGATTGATTGGAACCAGAAAACTGAAACAGCACAAAATCAAAAATTAAAACAAAAACAAACAAAAATCACTTCACAGAAACTATGGTACAAAATTTCCCAAACATGGACAAAGAATTTGTCCTATAAATAAATGAAACATATGGAACTCCAAATATTGATGACCAAAATAAATCTATACCAGGGCATACATTAATCAAGATTTCAGAAATTCAACACAAGAACAAAATATTAAAAGAAGCTAGAGAAAAGAAATCACCTATAAAGGAAAACTTACTGAATTAATAGCAGACTTCTCAACACATACTCTCAAATCAAGGAGAGCTGGGAGTGAAGTATTTCAAGCCCTAAAAGCAAACAATCTTCAACCAAGATTGATGTATCCTGCAAAACTGTCTTTCAGATTCAACAGAGAAATAAAATACTTCCATGACAAAGAACAATTGAAGAAATTTATGACACCAAAACATTTCTACAGCCTGCTCTGAAAGATATATTAGAAAGATATAATGAAACCACAAAGGAGCTAAACATGTTCACTGGAAGAAAGATAGTCTTTTTGTTAAACGTGTTGTACTCTAACCAAAGCACTACAATTCTGTTCTGTATGGGCCATTTCCTTTGTTCCTAGTTTCAATCTTTTGTTCTCTGTAAAACTCCAGGAGCCAGGCAAACTTCCCTTTTTGCAAAGCCTCAGTCTTTGTAAATCACAGTGAAATGACCCAGAGATGTAAATCTCCCATAAAGTTAGTTGTCTCTGTAAAATTCATCCTTAATACCAAATAAGGCAACAAAAGCTTTTTTTGCTCCTCGGTTACCCTCCCCACCCTGGCACTGCACTCTCTCCCTTATAAACCCCTTCAGAAGCTTAACCGGGTTGCACAGCTCTACAATTCCCATCGCATCTGTGCTACTGGGTACCAGCTTAAATAAGGTGCTTCCCTTTTTCCTTTTTGGGATGTCATCTCATTTTTGGGTTACAGCAAAATGGTGCTAAAAAAAACGGCTTTCCATATGCTGAAGTCTAAAACTAGGCCCAGGTCTATTACCATGAACTAAAGTCTAAATAGATTGAAGATATAAATATTAAAACAGAAACACTAACTGTACATGTTTTTGCCTCCATTATCCCACACTTACAAAATCCAGTCCCATGTTTGATCATTAGGCCTCTTCTTATAAGAGTTGGAAAATTCAAGAAGTTATTTGGGAGTATAGTGAACCTCTTCATGGGTCATTCCACCAGGAAACAAAACAAGACCTACTGAGGTGCATGCTGAAGGTCAAGGGAATACAGAATGGGTAGTGGAAGGAGTAAATACCAGCTTCAGCCCCGTGATCAGTTACAGAAAAGAGGACTGTAATTACTATTTCTCCCCAAATATGGTTTAATGTAATATGTTAGACTTAATGCTGCTTTTTGAGAGTTGTTAAACTTGTGTTATAATGTTAGTTATAAACTGATAGGAGAAAGCATCAACCAAAGAAAATTCACACTGTGGATTGTGTAGAGGAATTAGTGCATTTCCATTTGTCCAAAGACACTTATAACATGTTAGCCGCAATTATATGCATGTCTGTGTACCTGGAACTAGTTTAAAGAAATGTGTTTGGTTGCCAAATTACAAGGGTTGGATTGTAGTGGCTGATTGTGTCAACATTTAGTCAACTTAACTAAATGGATTTAGCAACTCTACACTCTAAGGTGTAGAAGACCCACCCTAGGGTGGCTCATCACCTGGAGGTATAAAAGGGAAGGTGCAAAGATGAATGCATTCCATTCTTTGGAGAAGCTCCAGTCATTGCCTTTAGTTTGGACATTTTCTCCTGGCTTCCAGTGTAGACTCTTCAGCTTTCTGGCATAGACTCTTCAGCCTTTCATCATAGAGCCTTTGGCCTTCTGGCACAGACCCATCAGCCTGCTGGTGTGGACTTGCACAAGACACTAGGGTGAACTCCAGACCTTGGATTGAATCCTTTGGCCTCCAGTGTGTAGACACCCTCTACACACTTCCTCATCTGACTCTGTGGCTGACCATCATAAGCCAATCTTGTAATTTCTTATACATTTGTATATCTCATGTTATCTGTTTTCTCTAGTAAAATCCTGATTAATACAGTACTGAAAGAGAATAGGTAGAATCTTGAAAACATAGGTTTAGGTGAACATTTCATGAACAAAATCCAAATAGTGTAGGAAACACAAAAAAGAATCAACAAATAGGATCTCACCTTATTAAAAAGCTTTTGCACAACAAAATAAATCACCATCAAAGAGAAAGACAACCAACAGAGTGAGAAAACCTTATAGAGAGTTGTCCCCCAGACAAAGTACTTGTATTTAAGAACAAATAAAGGATTAGAAAAAATCAAGTTGCAGAAATTTAAAGACCCAGTTCCAATGTGGGCAGCTGAGATAAACATACCCTTCTCAGATGAAGAAATACAAATAGAAAATAAATATATAAAACATGTTCAACATCACTGGTCATTCAAAAGATCCAAAATAAAACAATGCTTAGAGTCCATCTCACACCAGAAAGAATGGCTATCATCATGAAAACAATGAATAACAAATAATGGCAGGACTGGGGGGGCAAACAAACCCTTCTCCACTGTTGATGAAAATGTAGACTGTGGAAATTAGTGTGGATATTTCTTTAAAAACTAGGATTAGAGCTCACGTTTGACCCAGCTATTTCCCCCTCTGAGTATCTACATAGAAGAATTAAAAACATCATACCAGAGTCAATGTTTCAAGCAGCATAATTTGTAATAGCTTAATCTTAGAAACAACCCAAATGCCCATCAACCAAGGAATGGTTAAAAGAAATGTGTTTTTAAATATAATGGAATATTACTCAGTCACAATGAAAGATAAACTTGAGACTTTTATAAGTAAATAAGTGCAACTTGAGACCACATTTATAAGTGAAATAAATCAGACCCACATATGTAAACTTTCTATTGTCTCACTAGTGTGAGAATCTGAAATAGTAAACAGATCCAAATTGTACAGTAGATACTGTGTATAGGGAAGAAACTTTGTTGTGTAAAAAAGAAAGAAAACCTGTTATAAGAGAAAGGGAAATGGAAGAAAAGGAAAAAGAACAAACACACACACACAAAACAGTTAAGATAGGTATACAGCTGATTTCTCTTGGTTAACTGAAGGGAAAGTTTTGTGCTAGTAATTTTCTGGACAATGTTTCATGCCTGTGTCTTGTACTCTGAACAAATACTGTGAATATAACAATGTGCAATGTGTTGATTATTGTTACTGTCCTATCATCTTGTTTTGAAACTCTTTTATTGCTATTTTTCACTTTTTTCTATTTAAAGAATTCTAAAGTGGTCAAAAGTAGATAAAAGACACTTCTAATGTGTGTGATAAAAGACTCATACTCATCTATGAAGAATTTTTAAAATCTAATAAAAATGATCAAAAGATCTGATTAGAAATTTTACCAAAGAAGACATATGTTTGGCAAACAACATATTAGAAATGCTAAAAATTAATTGTGGTGCCCATTAATATTATTCTTAGCAGAAAATTATAGTCAGATTATCCAGTAAATCACTAAAGCACATCCAATTGAGTGGAATCATAAGCCTGGTACCATAAGCAACTGTGAACTACAATAAATTATGGGAGGACTTGGGATTTTCAGAAAGAATAACAAGAGGAGACTTGAAAAAATGGACTGCAATCTTTTTTACACTTTAAAATCAGGGAAAGTCAAATTTGAAGTACATTACATGTATAGTTGTATTTTTAAAATTATAAGAGGGATTGTTTGGAATTATAGCTTTAGAATGTGATTTTGATAGATTTATATCATTTTACTTGTATTTTTCTGTATTGCTCATACTTATCACAATAAAGCTATATTATTTTACAACACTGCTTTTTATATATGCCTAATTATAGAAATTAATTATAACTAAAACTATATAATAAATGTATCCTAAAATGCCTAACAGCACTTTAGAGGCCAAAATATATGATTCCAAAATTTTAAATACATATGAATACGTTGGAGTCAGGCATGGTGACACGTGCTTGAGATCCAGGGATTTGGGGAGGTTGAGCCAACAGGACTGAAAACTTAAGACCAGCTTGGGCATTAAGTCTCCTCAATGACTTAAGGAGACTGTGTTTGAAAAGTAGTAGTTTTAGATCAGGGCAAAGGTCTTCATATATATATATATATATATATATATATATATATATATATATATATTTCAATTTTATTTTCCAACTTGTCACTAGCAAAAAGTGTAGTACCTTTCAAACAATACCACTAATTACTTTGTATTTTATTAACAATGGGAGCTTTGGCGACTGACAGAATACCAAAGCAAAGGTAAATGATAGAATCAACCTCAGTGGACATTTATCAAGAGTACATTGCAAAACAGTTAAGATTACTGTTTAAATCAGTGTCATTCATCTCCTTGGAATGAAAAGACACATTCAGAATACAAAGACCACACTTAATGTGTATGTGTTCTTAAAGCACGTTTAAGCTAGTACACAGAGAAGAGATGGATGGTAAACAGCCAAGCTGCTAGGCAATACCTGAAGAGAGAAACAGTAGAAAAAATATCACACTTGTTAAAAATTAAATTTCATATAAATTTTAAAAGCTAATTTTTCCTTATAAAGATTAAAAACAATAAGTGTAATTTTAAAACTTAAGGAATTTTCCTTTGATTTTATTACTTTGATATATTTAAAAGAATTTACCAAGGCAAAGTATGACTCACGGTTTTCATTCAACAGAAGAGGGGCAAGTCAAGCTTAAAACTCCTAGTTTATGAAGCTCAACCAAAACTTTCTTGACAAAACATTTATGGCTATGACATTTACAGTCAGACAGCACTCTTGAGATGAGCTAGACTCACATTTAATCTAGTATTTTTACATAATTATCCTGAAACTCTTAGTATCTTTATAAAGCAACACATTTTTATTTTTCACTGAACCCAAATAATAATTTAACCTGAGAATCATAACAACTAAATCACAATCAGGTTGTGATAAAGACAGGAAATACAAGAAGAACAGATATTATGGAAAGATCTATAGCACAGGGCTTCATAAAAAATAAAGATGACTCTCTTCCTAGAGATCAAAAGGAAAAATTGTCTTGGTAAAGCCAATGTAATAAAGGAAATGTCTAAATTATTAAGCATCTTTTTAGGCTATTTTATGGATTCTGTTTCAGTTCAAGTACTCTAGGAAACAGATGTCAAGATATAATTAGCAGTGCAAGATATTTATTGCAAAAATGCCTGTGAAATATGATAGCACACAGGGAAAGCCTTCAGAGCATGGTACAGATCTGACAAATGGGGAGCAGAGGAGAACTGCATAAGAAGACCTGAAGCCTTCAGTGTAGCTCAAATAAAGTATTGCCTGTAGCCAAGGAAACCCAGAGCTCAGATTACCTATTAAATAAGTCTCTTTTGGGGTAGTAGCGGTACATTTACTATACTTGACATGCGTAGATACTGGCCATTAGCAGCCTGTACATAGATACCCTGTGAGAAACTACAGGCAAATTCTACAGATCAGTCTGACAACTCTCCTAGCAAAACCTGTCTCTAAGAAATCTGAGTACAGTTTCAGGGAACTTACTTTAGCCCTTAAGACTATTATGGTTCTTATCTCTCAAGACAAGTATCCAGTAGGAGTTTTCTAAAAATCAAGTATTCTATCTGTATTATACACTTAGGAACTGGAAACATGACTTACTGGTAAATCCATTAATAACTGGATCTTGACAAACTGAATTTTAGCCGGACTCAATTCATCACCCATCTGCCTTATGTTATCAATCTAGCAAAAATGTACCATGATGCTTTGCATCCTCAAGGATCAGTGTTGACTCATATCCTGGGTCTAATTGTCCTCTAACTGTTGTGATGCTCATCATTCACTTATGTTCAATAAATTAATAAAATGCTGTTGCGCACTGTGAGAAAGCACTAAAAGAATCACTATAGTGTGTACTTGTTGTGGTACCACAAAGGAAATCAGAGCAAGAAATTGTAACTTTATATTGGGGATATTATCATCAACATACCGTTCCTCCATTCTTGATTCCTGATTGTAGATGTTAAGTAGATTCCTGGGTAGCTGCCTTTCTAAACCTCCCTAGAGATAGTATGGTCTACAAATAAACTCTATAAAACACAGACACAGCTTATTGTCTTTATCTTTATTTCACCAGATATTAGCAAAACTGATTCATGCCCTTCCTTCCGATGGTCACTTGACATCCATTATTTTGGAGTCTTGTCATTCATACTTTGTCATTTCATAAACCAACTTCTAGTTCCAACACTGCAACTCTCACTAACGCTTTTGTCTGCATAAGAAAATAAACACTGCATTTAGTGGTTCTCTGTTGGATTGTTTCTCACTGGCATGTTCTTGTGGCTTTTGTGAAAGTGATGTCCCCTAGGTCATCTTGTAGAAAATAATCTCATAGTGATTTATAGTCTTCAGTGTGGCTATATTCCTAAAACACTTCATCCTTTTTTCTAACAGATGATATTAAAACCAGGAGTTTTACCTTTGCTAAGCATTTGCCTCTGGTTTATACATTCTCTTAAGACCTAAGCTAGTGATGAATTTTCTCTAACTTGTGTTAAGGTGTTAAAACCCATGTCCCAAATAAGTATTCCCAAGTCAAGCAATTCTTGCTTATCTAATTTTATATTCATTTACCTAAAGACTTTGATGATATCCTTAGCTTCCCTCTGCTGATGCCTGCTTCCTGCTTCCTCCTTGGTAGATTGTTAGAATCAATGTCTCTCTCTCTCTCTCTCTCTCTCTCTCTCTCTCTCTCTCTCTCTCTCTCATGTGTGTGTGTGTGTGTGTGTGTATGTCCACTTTGGTCAGTGAAAAGTATACTATGCTTTCCTAACAATATCTAAGAATACAAAATTATTGAACTAATTTTTCAGCTAAATTACCAGCCTCTTTAGGTTTCTCTAGATTGTTATGTGCTTATCAAACTCATTGTCAACAATTGTGGACCAGATGAACTCTTTAAAGCCTTCTTTCAAGTTGGTCAATCTTGATTTAAAATTAAAATCTTTGTTTTGGGGGTAAATAGGTAGTTGTAATTATATATATGTGGCAATTTTTCCAGATAAATTTTCCTCTTCAAATCTTCTATAATCTTCACCTCTAAACCTTTCCATAATATATATGTATTTTAGGGCATTAAGAGTCATGTAAGTCTTTCTGTAACTCTTCATCTTCAAATCATCATCATCATAGTGATAATATTGATTTAGTGCAACATTTCAGGTTAGCATAAGCATTATATCTTGATGTTTCAAGACACTTCAATTTAACACCCAGATATAGTTGAATGGAGTGATTTCAGCACTTAAAATAGTAGTAAATTGCAGTACGTGTGAGTTAAAAGATGGGGAAAGCAGAAGTAGCTAACATTGTCAAGAGTTGTATTTCTAGAAAGGGAAAGATAGAAAACCTTTGGAAAAATCATGAAGTCTTTCAAGGGAAATGATTTTGTTTTGCTCTGTTGTAAAATGTAATTTAAATACATTAAATGATTTTTGAAAAGCAGCACGTAAAAACAAAGAGATTGATTTAAAAAAGAGAGAGAAGATAATCATCTATACTCAATGAAACTATAAGATGACTAAGATTTCATTAGTAAGGAAGGAATTGACTTTACAAAGGCAAAGATATGAAGTCTAAAGAGAAGATACGAGTCATTACAGATGGAGGCATAATGTGCATAAGGAAGTTTCAGTCAACGACTAGCATGTATACAACAGTGGTCCCTTAAGATTGTAATGACCTTGAACAGTTTCTATCTCCTAGGGACACTGTAGCCTTCATAACACCCTAATGTAATGTATTACTCATACAAACCTATGCTGCCAATATAATATTAGGACATAGTATGAAATTATAATTAGTAACTAATGTTAGTAAAATTTGTTACTAGCTTATGTATTTACTATACTTTCATCATTATTTTAGTGTGTACACCCCCTATTTTTATAAAAATTTACTGTTTGTCAAACTGGCAGAAACCTTGTTCATCTGTTATTCACTGTGTCTCCACACGGAGTGACTGACCTGCTTGTGTCACCTGCTTGCATGAGAACTACGTGATGTTCACACAGTGAGGAAACCACTGGATGCTGCGTTTCCTCAGATCACGTCTCCATTGATAAGTGACACGCGACTAAATCGGCAAGAGAGCAGAATTGATATTTACTTTATTTCTTTCTTGTTCACTGTAAAATAAATGTTGACTTCATCTTAAATGAGTAAGAAATGGTTTTGTGCAAGCTCTGAAATATGCCCTCTGGAGAGAGGCTGGAAAAAGTTTAGTGCAGGAAGCTGCATAGGGCTGTCAGTGGATAATAGTGAAAAGATGATGGAAACTCTTGATAAACTGAACTTTTGCCACTTGACACAACAACAAATTGGTAGTTCCTTAAAACAAAATACATACCTGAGTTGATGTAGGAGAATTATACCTAAAAGAACTGCACTTCTAACAAGTCAACAGAGGATCTTACAGTAAGAGTAAACACATGGAGTACCACTGAAGACAGAGGATTGAGCTTGACATATGAAGACATCTGCAAAAATAGTAAATGTGACACATGAAATAATTTGGTTGTTCACCACAATGAAAAGTGTAATGGCTGCAAGATTCAGCCTCTGAAGGAATTCAAAACACCACGTTATGGATTAAAAACTGGTTGTCAACTTAACGCCAGCTGGATTACATCTCCATGCTGCTGAGCATAGATATTTCACCTGAGGAAAGTTGCCAGCATAAATGGAGATGTGGAGAAGGAGAAGGAGGAACATTAAGGCGTTATGGCATTGAGACGTTGAGACATTGTGGATTCTCCTATGTGTTGCAGCATTGTGAGTTCTGTGAGTTGCTATTTGAGCCATTAGTTCTGGAGAAGCTCTGGTCCTCACATCGAGCATTGCTTCCTAGCTCCAGAGAGGAAGATGTGTGCCAGTTGGGTTCCAGGATGAACTCGTCACAGTAGCTTCCTGGCATGTACTCAACTGTGCTTGTTATCAGAGGAGCTCAGGGCCTCCGTGTCACTGTGGATGGCTGTGGTGCTTTTCAGGACAGCCTTGGTCTTTATTGTGAGTGTGACTTCTCAGCTCCAGCATAGAACACTCAACCTACCAGCACAGCTCCTTCACCCACTGGCATAGACTTCCTAGTTTCCACCGCTGACCTTTGGGCCTTTCCAGCATGGATCCATAAAAGAGACTGGCGTGAGTCCTTCTTGTGGGCTCTAGACCTCCAGTTGGACTCCTGGGAGTCATTGTCATGAGCTCTGGGTCTTCATCTGGCCTGAGGTGGGACATTGTTGTGGGATTCAGGCCATTGGCTAAATATTCTGTGTTTTTAGTGTTGTGAATAGATTTCCTGCATTTTCTTGTATTAACTCTGGGTGACCATCATAAAAATAATATAAATTCCATCTCCTGATTCTAATTGTTCTGTGTAAAACCCCTGACTACAACACAGCATTAAAAGGGTAAAAATACATATTTCTGCCATTTCATTTCTCCTCAAACTTAGGACCTGAGGAACATTTGAGGAAAAAAATGAAGTGGAATAGGAGAAAAACAATCACAGAATCTTTCTAATTCACTAGCTTTCAGTGAGTTTTCACAAGTGAGACATGGATATATCTATGTGATGATTTAAATTTATGTATAAATGTTGTAACAAAGAATTTCTAATACTAAAAAATAAAACTAAGTGTTTATATATTCCTTATTCCATTTATTCAAGCATATAATCATATTTAACTGCTACTATGTGCCAAGTAGTAGGACCGAATATTAAGGGTATAAGAATAAGTGAAGTATGACAGGTATTACAAATATAGTGATAAATAAGACATACTATCGACCTATGAGAAAAAATCAGGAAAACACGTATCAGTTTGTTGGTTAATTCTACATAAAGAAAGGGTATTTAGGAAAAGTTTTACATAAGAGATAAGTCATGAGCAAAACTTTTATGTGAACAATTTTACTAAATTAAAAGTTTAGAGGAGGATCAGAGGATTACCAGCGAAGTTCCATGTGAAGAAATGAAAGCAGCCATATGTACTTATAATTTCCCCAGAGCAGGAGTCAAGAGGTATTACAGGAATGATAGACAAATGATCTTTGTGGCAGTCACTCAACTCTGTCATTTCTTTATCTGTAGTCAACACATAATCAGAATATGGCAGCATCTCTGTAAGATTTTACCAATTGGAACAATTGGTGTACTGTATGTGGCATAGGTTCCCTAAAATGTAACCCTCTTCTAGAGCATAGAGGTTATGATCAACTATCCTTTTAGCGTCAGGGTTTGAAATTTACTTTGTGATATAGTGGATGATGGGCACACTTCAGGGAGACTATGAGGTAACAACTGTAGAACAGTTTTTTCCAAATATATTTGAACCTAAACCAACTTATTTCACCTTTAAACCTCTTCTTATTTACTCTGACAATCTCTTCCTCGTAACTTAACATTACTTTATTCAAATATCACTTTCTAGTAATCAAGAAATTTCAGAACCACCTTATCTTCATTTTTCTACACTTCACAGTTTAGGTTGCCTCCATACCATTAAAGCATAATTAATAGAACAGAGAAAATTCAGGGAAAACTATATGATATGAAGAGATGCGAAGGACTATGCATCGACCTTGTAGTCTGAGAAATTTGAACATAAAATATTGATGCATTGTGACTCAGAAAACCTTCACGTTACCATAGAAATCTTACCAAAGAAAGACTGAAGTAGCACAAGGACTAGGTGCCCTTCCTCCCCTGGAGTTTTCAGTAACCTGCCATCACGTGACATGAGTAGAGAAGATACTGGGAGGAAAAATGTAGGAATCTAAGTGAAGAAATCCTGTTGAAAAAGATTTGATGATGTAAATCTTAAAAATCTCCTTCTACTTTGGTCAGAACAGAAAAGTTTCTCATATTTTCCACTGAGTAAGAGAAAGACAAAAATATAGAAATCTTACCCGTCTAGTTGCCAGTTGCTAAGTAGTGATTTCAATGCATTCAGTAAATGTGAATTCTAAAAAAAAATGTATGAAAAGTAAAGGAGAGATTTTCAGGGAGAGGAGATATCAAATCAGCTCAGCATAAGTTGCAATCTCTAATGTTCAGAGCTGGAAAAATTTATTACCAAGCTTTGGGTCTGTGAAAGTCCTGGTGTGGATTCTTTCTGAATCAGCTGAGAAACTGGTTGATATGCAAGCTTGCAAAATTTCTGAGGAAAGAGAAGAATGAATCACAGTTGGATGATCCTCTGTCTACCAGAATTCTTTAACCTGCTATGAGTTAGAGGAGAGAGGATATACGGACAATTTACTACAGAGAATATCTGGTAGTGAAAAGGTGTTTTTGACTTCAGAAACCTGGGATAAAACATAGGTAGTCATATTTTTGCACACAAATATTTTTAATATATGCTACTACTGAACCTTCACTCCAAAGATTTGAAGGAAACATTTATAGCTTCCTTAAGTCTGGTTCTAAAGACATGGTTCAAGAATGAATCATTCTCCTATGAACAGATTTGAAAAGATATGTTTAAGTCTTAACACTGGCCCTTGTAAATATAACCTTATTTGGATATAGGGCTTTATAGATTCAATTAAAATGAAGTCAGATTAAGATTGCCTTAATCCCGTAACTGGTATATTTTAAAGAAATTAAGCGTCAATCCACTTATTGAAACTGGAGATGGGGCACAATCTCCCTTGTTGATTACAATTCAGAGGAATGACTTTCAGGTCCTTGAGAAAGACTTGTAAAATCAGAAGGGGTTATAAGATTGATGGAAAGCTTTACAAGGATTTGAGTCTCAAAAGTGCAGAGAAAATGGACAATTACAAGTGTTCTAAAACAAACCTTTTTAAAAAAGATCGTGGTCTATAGGCAGAAACAATGCTCTCTAAATTTTAACAGAGTTTGAGGGAATATGAAAAGAAAAAAGGCCAGCAGCCCTTGATTGAGAACTTCTAGCCTCCAACACAATAAGAAAATTAACTTCTTATATTTTAATCCACTCAATTTGTGGGTATTTGTAACAGAAGCGCTAGTAAATTGAGTAATCAACAACATGTAATTTCAGACACTCCTGAAATAGTGATTGTGGTTTACCATCCTTCTGTTCCCAAAAACATCTTCCCAAACAAAAGCAGTGCTGGATAGGAATAAGATAATCTAGAAATCAAAATTTAAATAGGCTGAATAGTTATGTCTGGATCATTATTATAATCTTAAACATCCCTTTGCTTCACCATTTGTAAGCGAAAATGGAGCATCCAAAAATCAAAGTTCACATGTTGGTTTTTACAGCCATTATGATCACCTGCCTGAATATGATCACCTCACAAACCTCTCTGTTTATCTTTATTTTTTATCTTGACACATTTTAATTATTTTACTGAAAGACAGTCTTCCTTATTTAGATTATGGTTACATTTATCTTTGGGTAACTCCTGTCTCCTCAGGCCATTGCCTGGGGCAGTGGATTAGAAGGAATTTCATGTAAGAATTAGTGGATGCATTTCTTTATTAATTTACTATCAATTCAAGTAAATCCCAAGAGGATAAGAACAATTAATACAATGTCAAAATATAAATAACTGGAGATCTATGGTAAAGTAACAGCCAGCATGGTGTCCTATAAAGTCCATTATTAAAGAAATTGTACACTTACCATTCTATGTAAGATCTCAGTGTATATTTATACACAAAGATAGAGCATATTTTTAAATGATGAATTCACCAGAAAGATACTATGTAGGGCAGTATCAATAAACTAATTCTCATAAACTTTTTGAGTCTAGCATATCTATTTCCTATTATTTTACCTAGAACTCTACACATTATTTGCCTTGTTAAATATATGACTATGCCTTATAACTTAAGATGTTCTGGGTGATTACAATGATGAATACATTAATTGTTGATCAAGAACTTCTCATTCAAGTTAAAAATAAAATCCATATGATGTGATGACAATAAAAAATCCCTAAATAAAAAAAGTTTAAAAATATAATAAAATATCCCTAAAGAATAAAATTTTCACAAAAATATTGTTATTGATAGACAAAGAATTATGTATTATATAGAAGACCATGGCTTCCTTGAGCATTTAAAACAATGCAAGTCCTTTTAGCCGTAATAAAAACAACATAAAATTCACTAGTGAATGATGCTAGAGTAAGCTTTGTTTTGCAAAACTTTATATGAAAAAAATGAATATATAAAGAAACAGTAATCATATGATTTCATAGGAATTATATAAAATATTTAGAAAACCAACTATCATAGCTACAATTTGTTAACTACAACCAACTCATTTACTAATTATAAATTATTCTTCATCTTTATATTAAATTAGTCTTCTGAATGAAACTCATTCACAGTTTTGATTGTACTGAATAATTTTGACTCTTGTAGGCTAAGGGTATTCACTTTGGCATCAGACAAATCTGGCTATGAATCTTGGTTACACATGAGGAAACAGTGTACCTGACAGGCTGGTGTCTATCCTTTTCCTAGGTAAGCTCAGAGTTTTGTAGTAGAGAAAAATTCTAAAGTTGATCAAGCAAAATGCATTACTTGACATATAGCTCTTCATCTGTAAAAGTATTGATGCTAGCAGAGCTATCATTTATGCCTTAAATGTGCATAATATGATTAATTAATTGTAAAGTTAACCTGTTCTATGTGACATGTACAGAAAGAAGTGGGATACATAGGCCAGGGTATTTCTCTGAGTGTATTTATAAGCATTTATATGAGCATTTTATGGATATTTATGAGGGTCATGTATATAATGTATACTAAAATCTAGGTTTATAAAGTATCCTCATCATCCAAGTTGTTAACATTTCTTCAGTTGGGAACATATTTTACTCTTGTTTAGATTTGTTGTCACCTCAGTAAGTTTCTAATGGAGGACAGTTTTTCTTTCTCTAATTGCTTTTAAATATACTGTCAATGTTATATAATGTTACTGTCTTCAAAAAGGAAAGGACTACCCCCAAAGAATTTGCACTCTCTCTCTCTCTCTCTTTCTCTCTCTCTCGCCCTTTCTCTCTTTCACTCACTCACCAAATGGGACACAGTCCTAAACAGACTAAAACATTGTGTGATTATATATAGAAAAATAATTCTGGGTGGGTCCTTTTTGCATTTGCTCTACTGAGATACTGTATAAGGTAATGCAAATTATTAGCTGAACACCATGTTAACGTGCTCTTCTCTGAGCTTTTAAAATGAACTGGCTGCTGTGCCATCATTCAAATGTCGATATGCTTGCTCGTGTTATATCAGAGGTTAAAATGGGGAAAAGTACATAACAGGATATGTAGGGTTCTTGCCCACAAATTTCTTATGGGTTATGGATGGCTGAAATTTGTTAAGATTGCACATTATGTCTCTAATGTAGGGCACTATGCAAGAGGAACATTTTTTGTTAAGTATAAATTAATTATCTTGTTCCAGAGATGTAGGAAAGAAAATAGAAGAATAATTGTTCAATAAATATGGTTTACATAAGCTGACATTAGTGAATATTTATGAAAGTATGAGCCATTTTAATAACAAATTACAGTAGAGACAAATAGCTTTAACTATTAGTTACACTGTTTTTAAAAGCACAGTTCAGATTATACCTTTTCTTTGAAGTCTTTATGTGAAGAAAATTCACTAGGTTTTTTCCTGTGCTTCTATATCACTTTCTGTATTTTCTTTTATTACAGGCTCAAATTTCTCTCTGTGTCCATGCCACCCTCCATTCTTTAAAAATGTCAATCCTTATCATTTATCTTAGTTTATTTAACACCTAATAAATAATCAGGCTTTCAATTTTTAGCAGAATCTCAAAAAATGGAAGATAGATGCACCTTGAGACTATAATGTAAAGTGAAATAAGTCAGACACACAAGCTAAAATGTCACATGACTTCTCTTATATAAGAAACCTAGAGCAAAAACAAAGAGGAAAATAAAAGAGAGATACTAGGAAACAAGGAGATAGATTTTTCTCAAAAGGGAAGGGAATGGAGAGATGGAGGGAGAGAAGGAGGGAAGGGTAAGGGATAAAGAAAAGGAATAAAGATGTGTTAGGTGCATGTACCAACTCCATGTGAGTAATGAAAGTATTATACACTGCAAACATGTGCAGAAAAAGGAAGAAAGGAAGCAAGGAATGGGTGGAGGGGGAAAAGAGATGGAGAAACAAAGATACGTTACAAACATGTACCAGCTTTGCACAGGGAATGTAAACATCATTTACTATGCACATTTACTAATAGACTACACTGAAATAAAATTTAAAATAAAAAGTACAAACATGTTAAGTGAATGAAGCTGTGCATACTCATAAAGTCTGTGTGGCTGATAATTTAAATAGGGTTGTTCTAGGTAAAAGTGACAAAAAGTTAGCCTGAACAAAATTGTAAATGAAACTCCACAAGACAATAGAAAAAATAAGTAAAGGACAAAAAGTTTCTAAACAGTGAAAGATAAAGAAAGACTAAAACAAAAAATGAACTTGAAAGTTTGCAAACTGTATATCCAATTTGGGATTATACTGTGTATATAAAAGCAACTTGCATAACTCAGTAGCAGAAAAATCAACTTGCTTTTTAAATAGGCAAAACACATAGAGAGCTAGTTTTTCAAAGAAGACACACAAATGGGCAACAGGAGCTTGAAAAGAGTCTCAATTTTATACTAATCACTAGGGATATATAAATCAAAATAATGAAAGGTCACTGCAGACTTACTAAGATGTCTATTTACGAACCTTCTAATGTTAGCAAGAATGTGAAGAAAAGGGAGCTTTCACATCATTAGTGGATTGCATATTGGTATAACCATTATGAAAAACAGGACTGGAGATACAGCCAGCCCTATAATCCCAGACTTATGGGAGATGGAGCAGGGGCATCACAAGTTTCAGCATGGTCTGGGAAAGTTAAAGAATTAGAGAGATCCTCACCTTTTAAAATAAACTACACAAAAAATAATAAACCTACAGAAGTTCCTTTAAAAATTAAACTGGATTTATCAAATTATCCAGTAATCACATTTCTGGGTATATATTAAAACATACTGAATTCAGTACTTGTGAGAGAAATCTAGACTCTTTTGATCATTGCAATACTATTTACACTATCCAAAATAAAAGACAGCCCAAGTGTTCACTGAGGAATGGATGGATAAAGATTGTGTACCTGTGAAGTATGAGTATTTTTCAGGTATGAAAGACATTTCATTTACACACTTAGGCTTTCATTTATTTGTTCATCTAATCACATAGTGAAACTGTACTGTGTGACCATGCTGAGAGTTTCCAGCCTTCATGAGGAGTCACTTACGTACAGCGAGCACCACACGGAGATCTGAGGTTTCCTCTGACCACTAAGGAATATCCTACTAAACAAATAGCTCAAATTGCCTACATGGAGTGATAACTGATCTATTTAAAGAAATTATTATGTTAGCCAATACTGATGTTTCACACTGTCAAACTTTAATATTTAATCTTATTATGATCTGAAGTAAACCAAACACATATTCATGTATTTTGTTAACCTTCTCTATGAGCATTCTGGAAAGGGTGTCTTATTAACATTTCGAACTTATCTTTGTTACAGTTTGTTTAGTTCATTGACTCTGTAGAAAATAAATTTTAATTATTTGCAGCTTTATTGAGAATAAAAGTGGATTCTATTAATACAAAATTCTTATCCTGTTCTTGACATACATTTTACATTAGAATCCAGAAGTAGGTAATTATGAGTGACTCATTTTGGTATTCAATAGAAATCAGATTGTAAGTGATTTGAGAAAATAAAACTAAATTATTCACATGTTTTTTACTCTGTACAATGCAATATAAAAATAGCAAAAAATTAATTATATACAAAAGGATTTAAGTTTCAAAATGCAGAAAATAATATGCTTGTATAATAGATTATACAATGAATAAAAGGATGCATTCTTCATATAAAATAACTAACCATATATCTTTCCCTCCCACTATTATTTGTTGAAGTTATTGCTCTCTTAAGACATGAGAGGGCTGGGTATATAAATCAGTGGTGCCTGGCAAGCACAAGGTCCTGAGTTCATTTTCCAGTACCCCAAAAAAAAAAAAAAATGACATGGGAGTCTAACTGACGATTGGTTTTATATATTTTTATCTCTACATTTTTGATATCTATAGGCTCTCTTGATGTAATTCTAATTTCATTCTGAAGCCTAAAGATAATAAGGCCATTGCATATTTCAAATATGATTTAGCTTTTCTCTTCCTCAAGATTAAATTCACTTCACTTTATATTATTACTAGTGCTAATATGGAATCCTATGTGTTGAAATACGCTTCACACATGAGGCATAAGGGAAAAATTTGAACCGAATTTGGGATGAGGAAAATAATATAAAAATCTCATGTGTAACAATCATACTTGTGACACTCCACAGACACTGTAAGCAAAGTAACAAAATAAATCTACAGTGAGAAAAACTTGAGATAATCATGGTTATAAATTTTCAGTGTTGGGCAAGGATCTATCATCATTAGAATTATGAAACTTTAAAATTGTTCAAGAAAACTGCTGGCTCCCAAAACTAAAAGTGAAGCAAAAA
Source organism: Dolichotis patagonum (assembly GCA_004027295.1). Lineage (NCBI taxonomy): Eukaryota > Metazoa > Chordata > Mammalia > Rodentia > Caviidae > Dolichotis > Dolichotis patagonum. Next base: position 22,303 of record PVJX010016896.1, read on the forward strand.
AAAAAAAATGTGGCAATTGTCTAAAATAAGTGTGAATTGCATACTGAATTTTAATCTTTCTAGAATAGAAAAGTAAAGAAGTAATTAATTTTAATAATACATGTAACGATATCTTTATTTTTTTGAGATCTCAAAAATATTATCATTCTTCCACATAATCCAAATATATTGTTATACGTAAATATATTTACAGCAATACACATTTCCACATGTATTGCCTTCCCTCAGTATTTATGGTGGGTTGGTTTGAGGCCCCTTGCAGACACCAATATCCAAGAATGTGTAAGTGTTATATATAAAATAGCATAGTATTTACATATTACCAACATATATCCTTCAATAAATATTAAATCACTTCTTATTACTTCACATTACTTATAATTTCTAATACAATACAAATCTTATGTAAACAATTATATTGCATTGCTTAGGCAATAAAGAAATGAAGTATATTATTTTCAAATATTCTTATTTTGTATATTTAATAGATATAGAGGGACTTCTCTATTTATTTGTACATAAACATATATTTATCATATATTACTCTTAATAGTAAATATTAAAATATTATATATGTATATACATATATATGATTATCATGCTAGTTACCATACTACTTACCATGATGCATAGAATTCTGGAACACTAAGTTATACCAGAGAAATCAGAAGTCACATGTGAAATTACACTAACTACTAAAAGTATCAAAAAACATTATTTTCTTAATAATATCTAACTCAAATACATTTTACAATTCATGACACATAGCTTATTGATTCATGTGTTTAAAAAAATAAAAAGGCAAATTGCAACATTAGTAGCAACAACTAGTTTGATGCAAAATGTGTAGTTCATTCATATTCTTTATGTGAGTCAAATTTTGTTAGATTACTCTATACCAGAATCAATATAGCTAGTGCTGGTAAATCCTGATTTCTTGGTTCTCACTTGTGATTTTATTTTGGAATTTCTTAAACTGGAGTGTAAGACTGTTTCTTATATAATCTTTGTGCACATTATTATTTAAAATGAATATTAAGGCTTACATAGAAGTTAGTAATAATAATCCACTTAGATAACTGTGTATCATGTGATCTTTATGCATTTTAAATTTGAAATACACAACTCTATATTGTATACTACATAGAAATTCATGCTAACCTAATAACCAACAAGCAAAATTGCTTCCCTTTTCCAAACAAGTCATAAACTATATGCAACAAAATTAGATAAATAAAATACTGCTGTTTTAAAGATCCTGTATTATTCTGAGAGGACCCCTAGATTCTTCATTTTGCAAAGCTGAATTTGTCATTTATTCTAGAGCAAACCTAAGAGATATTAATAAATCATCAATCTTATAAAGAAAAATAAGACTAAAATAAGAATTAATAAAATATAGTATATGTATAAATCTAGTAAATATTTAATATTCTTGTTTAATGAGCCATGAACTTAAGCCCTTTCTTGTATTTCTCCAACAATCTTAGACATGAATCAACTGATCATATAAATATTTAGTATGATGCAGAAACATGGAACAGTTCAAAGAGAGAAAATGAAGGAGACAGGGCACACTGCAGATTAGGTGATCATGATGTTCTTCCTGTGAAAGGAGCCTGAAAGGAGACATGAATGTGATGAAAGGGAAAATCAAAAGAAATCTAAAGTATCAGCATGCCAGACACAGGAAATGCGATGTTCAGAGATACTGGTGGAGGAATAAACCTGTCATGTTCAAGAAAGAACCCCAGTGCTGCCCCAGCGGAGGAAGTGAGAGGGAAATGGGTGCTGACAAAGAAGTGCACAGGAGCCAGATCGTGTTGATTTTTATACCTATGGTAGGAACTTGGGGTTTTATTCACTGAATGATTTTTTAAAAATCCACTTAGTACTTTAAAGAGGCAATGTAATATATGTAACTAAATAAACACTCTGGCTGCTCTGTAGATCAATGATAGTAAGTAACTTGGATTGGGTGATATTGAGATAGATTGTAAGAACTACCTCAAATTTGATTATGTTTTAAAAGTTCCCAATATTTGATGAAGTCAAGTGTGGGCTGTGATGGAGCAAACAGAAGTAAGTTTGACTCTTAGCCTGTTGGTCTGGATTTGAAGGGGATGGATGTGTGTAGTTTTGCTATTACTATGTAAAACAATTCTACAAGCTTGGTGGCATAAGGACTGAGTATGTGGATCAGTGGTAGGGTACTGGTCTAGCACGGGTAAAGCCTTCTGCTGGGGTGAATCCCCAGCAAGAGCTCCGCCCAAAGCATAGGTTAAAGTAGTGTCCATTTATTATCCCTCAGTTCCTGTGAGTCAGAAAGCTGAGTCTGAGCCAGCTCAGTTTTTCATTTTGTTTTCCTTGGGCATTCACAGAGCTGAACTAAGAGGCTATCCAGGGAAGCAATTTCATTTAAGATTTGGAATTCCCTTCTATGCTTACTAGTTCTTGGGCGAATACAGTCCCTACTGGTGGTAGGACTGATTCATGCTATTTATTGGTCCTGTACTATCAGCTTTTAGAGGCCACTCTCTGTCCTTGTCTTTGGCTTTCACAGCAGCATAGCATTTTGCTCCTTAGGAATCAACAGAAGGGTCCCTGCTTTTGTTCCTTGCTGCTAATAATACTCCTGATTAGATCATGACCTCCCAGGACAGCTTACCTTTTGATTAAAATAAAGACAACTGATTAAAGACCTTAATTGTGTCACTTAGCTCTTCTTTGTCACATATAGTATCAAAATCACAAGAGTGCTATCCCACCACTTTTATGGATCAAAAAGACTTGACTTAGCTGAAAGAGATGTGTGCACATACCAAGTCACTGGTCACTTAGTTATGAAGATACATTCAGAGAAATGCCTTCTCAGCTGATTTTTTTCATTGTGCAAACATCATAGATTATACAAGCTAAGGTGGCTGTGATGTTGCTAGGTGACATAATCTTTTGGAGCCACCATCATGCAAGCAGACTGTCACTGATGAAACACCAATAAGATGTGCTCACACACACACACACACACACACACACAATGCTAAGAATTTTGAGAACCACCTTAGATTCTGTCGACTATATGCTAAACACTTTTTGCTTTGTTGAGTTTCATGTATATATGAAATATCTAAGTCTCAAGTAGGCAGGTGAAAAACTGTCATCCAGGTTAAGAATAAGAAAAGAAATCAGTACATGGAAGAAATAAAGAGTTTGGAGAAGGGGTTTCTTTAGAAAATTATCTTAGGATAAAATTGTTCTACAAATCTCATTTCACTACCAGCAATTCCTCCATACTTACCTCAAGTATCCTGAAAGTGGTCTTCAAGCAAGTTACACTGATCAATGTGTTTCTTCCACTTTGAGAAAAGAGACTATGGTAAAAATGCAGTCCTCACTGAAGACTCTGAAAAGCAGCAGAAATGAGCCTATGACTTACTTTGGGAATACCCCAAAAGTGAATTATTGTAGCTTCGGCATTTTGATTCTCAGGTGTAAAGAATACACTGGTATTTCTCATAGAAAATGTAGGAGATGTAGCAAATAGTGACAGATGGCAAGGTGGTCATTTTATACTATGCTTAATAGGACCAGCATAAGACATTAGTTCCCAAAAGCTTGAAGAGGGAACAAATGGATCAGCAATGTTGTGACTCTACCAGGAGCCCATAAAAGTGCTCATTAAGAGACAGTGTCAAATTGAAACATCTGTTAGGCTTTGAGAGGGTGGGAGCAATTGAAGAATGTGCTCACTTAATTAAGAATATTATCATCTCCCCTATTGTTAGCCCCTCCTTAAACCAAAGAAAGGTTACAGGAATAAAAAAGCCAATTAGCTGAGGAAGAGCCACAAAGGAAAGAACGGCAATGCCAATCTTTCCCATTGTGAATTGCTTAGCAATACTGATGCGGTGATTAACTTTATGGTTCAGTTTGACTGATTGACAGACATTTTGACAAACACCTCTCTGGGAGTGTCTGTGATGCTGTTTCTGAATGAAGTTAATGCTTGAGATGATAAATTTGAATGAACAAACTAAACTGCCCTCCCTAATGTAGATGATTCAAATAATGGAAGACTTGTCTAGAACAGAATGGCTGGCAAAGAACTCTTGCTAGCCTTTCTTGACTTTCTTGAGCTGAAACATTGGTCTTTTTCTCTTGCTAAACTCTTCTTTGAACTGAAATTTTGCCTTTTACTAGCTCTTGAGCACACAAATTCTCAGAATGGGTCTTTATTTTACCAGCTCACCCTGCAGGCATTGGTACTTATTTGCTTCCATAATCTTGAAATAATTCTGTGTAATAAATATTTTGTTTGATTCTGTTTCTCTGAAGGACTGTGACTAATACAACTGTGGAACAAGTATGTTATTAATAAGGAATTTTTTTGAGTATTTGTTAATTTTGTTTCCTGATTTAAGCTGTTCTTGGAAGCTAGGGCAACCCCAAGTCTGTATAGAATATCTAGTTGCTAATAATGAACTGAAAAAATCTATGGAACTGGTTCATATTTGCATCAAAGATTAGAGAACAGTCATAAAGGGAAACTGTAACAAAAAAGTCAAAGTTGTCTTTTAATCATTCCTTAAAATTCAACCTAAAGCATTTAAAAGGGAGTGCTTTTATAAATGTTAATTTCAGTGAAATTAATCTGTTTATGGTTAGAAATAAAGACTGAAGGTGAAGGAATGTCAGTGGATAAGGAGAAGAGCCAGTGTGGCTTTAAAAGTGAGCAGTGATAATAGGAGAAATAATGTAAAAAGGGTAAAAAGTCATGATCATTGAATGCTCATTGAAAGTGCAACTGACATTGCTGGAATAGCTAATAAAATAAGAAAATTACATAAGTAAAGACACTTAGCAATTCAGAGATTAGGCTGCTGAACTGATTATACAGATAAAAGTGGAGAGCAGTGATAGGACTACAATTGCAGAGGGAGGATTTGAAGTAAATAATGAAGGACAGATGAGCAATGACTACAAAAAAGAAGGGAGGGTGGTGAAATAATATTGTCATTTACTTTCAAAAAGCTAATACTAATGCTGGGTTCCATAATTTTTATTTTGTATTAGACTGAGCCAACAAATATTTGTGTTGGTTTTCTACCTAAACACAAAAAGATGAGAAGTTGCACTGCTCACACAATAGCATGATTTTCCCTACAGTTGGCAAGCCTGGACTGTGACATCCGAACTTAGGCTGTTAGGAGGACGCTCTTACATCCAAAAGCTTCAAGGGAAAGATTTGTTTTTCTTTTTACAGCATCTGGTAGCCCTAGACCTTTATTTCTGGTGGCAGCTTAACTTTAGTCTCTAACTCCAACTTCACAGACCATATTCTCTGAGCAGCTTTGTCCAAATTTCTGTCTTCTTATGAGTAGGCCACATATTAGCTTTCTAATCAGTTAGGTTCATTCGGATGGTTTAGGTATACACAATGATCCCATCCCTCATAGGGAATGTTTACCCATACAAAATACAACTTAATTTTTTCCCATTCCCTTCTCCTGCTTTCTGTCATTCTTCCCCTCCCTATTTACAAAAGTTTTTTTTTCCATTTTTTCCATCTTCTCTCATTACCTTTTTTTCCCCTTTCCCTTCCTTCCTTTCCTCTTTCTCCTTTCCCTGGTTTCCCTTCCCATTTGGACATTTTCTCCCTGTTTCACAATATCTACTATACACTTTGGTCCTTGTTGATACTTTTGTTTTCTCACACCTGAGAAACTACACAGTATTTATATGGGTCTCCAATTTATTTCACTTAACAATATGGCCCCTAGGTGCATTCATTTAGCGAGAACTGTCTAAAGCTTATCCTTCTTTATGGAGGAGTACTACTCCATTGCATAAAAAAAACACATCTGACTCATCTATTCATCAGTTGATGGGTATTTGGGCTCTTTCCATGATTAAACTGTTACAAACTGTGCTGCTTTAAACATGGGTGTGCATATATTGTTGTGGTCTGATTCTTTTGTTTCGGGAGGATAACAAGAAGCAGAAGAGTTGGGTTGAATGGAAACTCTATTCCTAGATTTTGAAGAATCTCCACACTAATTTTGAAAGTGATTGCACCAGTCTACATTCCCACAAACAGTGAAGAGTTTCTTTTTCACCACCACAATGCCAGCATTTGTTATTGATTGATTTCTTGATAATAGCCATTTTTTTTCTGGAGTAAGATGCAATCTCAGTGTTCTTTCAATTTGGATTGTTGAATGACCAATGATGGTGAACATTTTTTCACATACTTATTTGCCATTTCTACTTCTTCCACTGACAAGTGTCTATTCATTGCAGATGCCTACTTTTGGACTGGGCCTTTAAATTTGGAGGATGTCATTGTTTTGAGTTCTTTATGTATTCTAGACAGTAGTCCTTTGTCTGAGGAAATACTGGTAAATATCTTTCCCACACTGTGTTTATCTCTTCACTATGCTAGTGATTTCCCTTGCTGTACAAAATCTTTTTAATAAGATGAAATCCCATTTGTTGATTCTTCATAATATTTCCTTTTCTATCTGGGCTTTGTTCTATACCAGTGTCTTCAAGAGTTCTACCTGTCCTATCCTTCAGCTGATTTAGTGTTTGTATTTTAATATTTAAATATTTGATTCTTGTTGATATTAGGTTATTGCTTGGTAAAAGATGTAGATCTGGTTTTAGGATTTGGAATGTCAAAAGCCAATTTTTCCAGCCACATTTATTAAATAGGATATCTTTCTTCCAATGAATGTGTTTGTCTATTTTATCAAAAATGAAGTGGTTGAGTATGTCTGACATTGTTTCTGCATCTTGTAATCTGCTCCTTTGATTCTCAGACCTGTTTTTTAGGGAAGGGTCAGATGTTTTATTGTTTTTGTTTTGTTTTTGTCAGTACTATGCTGTTTTTATCACAGTAGATTTGTAGTATAATTTAAAATCTGGGATTGAGATGCCTCCTGCCTGATTTTTATTGCCCAGAATTGCTTTTACTGTCCTAGATCTCTTCTGGTTTCAGATATATTTTAGGATTGTCTTATTAATATTGTGAGATAAGCTCTTGGGATTTTGATCAGGATTGCATTAAATACGCATAGCAATTTTAGAATTATGGCATTTTCACTATGTTGGTTCTAGCTACCCATGAGGTAGGAATATTTCTTCCATTTCTGAGATCCTCTTCAACCTCTTTATTCAGAGTACTGTAGTTTTCAGTGGAGAGGTGTTTTACTTGCTTCAGTAGATTGATTTCTAGATATTTCATTTTTTGAAGCTATTGTAAAAAGTATTACTTCCCTAATTTCTCTCTTAGTGAGCTTATTATTTGTGTACAGGAAGGCTTTGATTTTGAATATTGTCTTTGTATTCAGGTACACTAACTGAATTTGGTTGTTAAATTTAAAAATCTTGGAAATTTTGGGATTTACTATGTACAGTACTATGCCATTTGCAAATTATGATAATTTAACTTCTTTCTTTCCTATCCTTATTTCATTTCTTTCTATTCTCCTATTGCTCTGGCAAATGTTTCTAGAATTATATTGAACAAGACTGGTGACAGTGGACATCCCTGTCTTGTTTCTGATTTTAGAGTCAAAAGTTTTTCAATTTTTGTCTATTTACTATGATGTTGGATGTTGATTTGTCATAGGTGGCTTTTGTCAGGTTGAGATCATCTATAGTTTTATTTTTCATGAAAGAGTGTTGGAACTTGTCAAATGCTTTTTCTGCATCTTTTAATCTGATTATATATGTCTTTTGTCCTTGGCTCTGTTAATATGGTGCATTATATTTATTGATTTGCATATGTTTGAACCATTGCTGCATCCTAGGGATAAATCTTTCTCGGTCATGGTGCATAATCTTTTTGATGGTTTTCTGCATTCTGTATTCCAGTGTCTTATTGAGGATTTTTGCATCTATGTTCACTAGGAATATTGGCCTCAGAGTAACACTTGTTTCCAGCAATGAATTTGGGAATATTGTTTCTCTTTCTATTTCATTAAAAATGTTTGAGAATTAGTGATATCAGGTCTTCTCTAAATTCTTTGTAGAATTCAGCAGAGAATCCAGGAGGGTGTAGGCTTTTCTTTGTTGATAGGTTTTCAATTACATCTTCAATTTCTTTGATTGATATTGGTTTATTCAGGATTTTTATACTTATTCATTCAACTTTGGTAATTCATATGTATCTAGGAATGTGTCCCTTTCTTCTGCATTTTCTATCTTATTAGAATACAGATTTTCTTTTTTTATTTTAAAGAGAATAAAACAAAAGTGTACAGAACAAAGCAGATCAGAACAACATAAACAACATAACACTTTACAATAAGACAACCAGACATTAACAGTAGCTATCAAAATATATCTTTCTCTGCTATAGCTGAGCATAGTTTCAAATACAATAATATCAAACAAAACACAATAGTCTAAAACCATTTAAGAGAATGAAAGAATTACAAGACATTCTGAACCAAATAACTATGATCAATGGCTACTATAATGTCTCATTTTCAATAAAAAGATTTGTTTACACTATCACATATATTAAAATCCCAATAAGACACAACATGATAGAACCAATGGTAAGAGCAGAGTAGAAAACAAATTTTCAAAGTTGGCATAGACAATCTGAAGTTTTGTACGCTCTGTTGTGATTTCTCCCTTTTCATTTCTAATTGCATGGATTTGAGTTTTTCTTTTCTTTTTATTCCTTTTTTTGGGATAAGCTTGGCTATGTGTTTGTAAATTTTATTTAATCTTTCAAACACCAAATCTTCACTGATTCTTTGTATTTATTTTTTAGTCTCTGTTGCACTGATATCTGCTCTGATCTTAATAATTTCCTTGCTTTTATAAGTTTTGGGCTTGACTTGCTCTTTTTTTCTAAAAGTTTGTGATTTAATATTTTTTTTTAATTTGAGCTCACTCTACATTCCTGACATGGGTGTTTACTAATATAAATTTCCCTCATAGGCCTGCTTTCATTGCATCCCTTAAGTTCTGGTACATTGTATTGGCATTATTATTTAATTGCAGAAATTCTCTAATTTCTTCTTTAATATTAATTTCATCTATGAGCCATTGGTTGTTCAAATGGGTGCTATTTAGTATCCATGCATTTATGAAGTTCTTGTGGTTTATTTTACCATTTGAGTTCCAATTTCTTTGCACTATAGTCTAATAATATGCATAGGATAATTTCAATTCCTTTGCATTTTCTTAAGCATGTTCTATTAGATAGTCTATGGTCTATTTTGGAGAACATTCCATGTGCAGCTGAGAATAATGTGTATTCAGATGTTATGGGTGGAATACTCTATAGACATCTACTATTACATTTATTCAAAAGCGTGATTTAGTTCTAATATTTCATTACTGATTTTTTGTCTGGTTGATCTGTCCTTTTGTGGCAGTGGGGTTTTGAGGTCTCCCAATACAAATCTATTAAGGATCATTTGATTTTTCATCCATTAGTAATTGTTTTACATAGTTGGATGCACTGTATTTGTTGCATATATATTTATGATTGATATCTCTTCCTCTTAGACTATTCCCTTTTTGAGGATGTAGTGACTGTTTTTATCTCTCTTAATCAGTCTTGGCTTGAAATTCACTTTTTCTGAAAGTAGAATAGCTACCTCTGCTTTTTTTCTGGTTTCCTGTCACATGGAATACTTTTTTCCATCTTTGATTTTCAGTCTATGAATTTCCTTTTGAATTAAATGTGTTTCTTGTATGAAGCATGTTGCTGGATCTTGTTTCTTGGTCCATTCTGCCAGTCTGCTTCTTTTGGTTAGAAAATTGAAATCATTAATGTTGATGATTATAACTGATATGTAGTAATTTATCCTTGAAATGTTCTTACCTGTTCTTGGCTTCCTTTTTTATCCCTCCATTCAATTGTTTGCCTTGCCCAGTAGATTCATTGTGCTCATTGAACTTGAATATTTATCTCTGTCTAGAATATTCCATAGAACATCTTTGAATGTTGGTCTGGTATTCATGAATTTCCTCAGTTGCTCTTTGTCATAGAAAGTATCTTATTTGTCCAACAATTTTGAAAGAGAGTTTTGCATGGTACATCAGTCTGGGTTGGAGGTTGTTTTATTTTGGAGGTTGGAATTTGATGTACTTTATTCCAAGCTTTCCTTGACTTGAGAGTTTGTATTGAGAAGTCTATCATGATTTTGATTGGTTTTCCTTTATGGGTCATTTGTTTCTTTCCTCTAACAGTATTTAATAGTCTATTCTTGTGTTGAATTTCTGAAACCCTGACTATTACATTCTTTGCTGTAGATTTTTTTCAATATAAAGATAGTGAAACCCAACCAAACAAAACAGAATAAATCAAATCAAAACAAAGCAGTGAAATTGGTACAGAACTTCAAATCAGGATAATAGGAAAGCAACAATGGCTACCATAGTATATCCTACTTTTTTCACAATAGTTGTCCATTCTATTAGATATAGAAAAATCAAATCAAATCAAAACAGAATAAAACCAATCAAAACAGAATATTGAATTAAGCAAAACCATCTGAACAAAACAAAACAATGGGAACAATATTAGATACCAAAAACAAGATAGAAGGAAATCTCCCATATTTGCTATGTTGCATACTGTTATCCTCCCTATAGATGCTCAGACCATCGGCCTCAAACTTGCAAAGTCAACCAAACAGTATAAGCATTCAGTTGCTTTTTGTGCTTCAGCTGTTATCAAGTCAGCCTGTCTGAAAACCAACCGATTGCATATGGGGAGCTGGTAGGCTCACGGTAGGTACTATCTAACTTTTCTCTTCCTGGGCCCCACACGGCTTATGTGGTTTACCAGAAAACCTGATTAGTTGGCTTGTTGGTCAGCTCTTCCCAGTCCCAGCATGGCCCTGTACATATTTTTTTTTTAATCTTTGCTAATTGGAATTCTATATTCCTCACTTGTATGTTTGTCAAATTGGGTCACAGATACTACCTTCTTGATTCCTTGGAGTCTGGTGACTCCAGATCAAATACAGGTTAGAAAAACATAGGTGCTTAGGAAAATGATGGAAACCATAAATGCTAACATAAGAAAGAAATGGAATCTATAAAACAGATTCAAATAGGTATCTAGGAGGTTAAAAATTCCATTGAGCAGAATGAGCCAGTGATGATGGTTTCCATCATTGTCCTAAGCACCTATATTTTTTTAATCTGTATTTACTCTGGAGTCACCAGACTCTAAGGAATCAAGAAGATAGGATCTGTGACCCAGAACATGAACTTCACCAGACAGTGAATCTGTCAGTCCACTGATCTTGTTCTTCCCGCCCCTGAAATCACATACATAGATTTCTTTTGTTTATAAAACATTCCATTTATGGCATTTGCTATACCAGGTTGAAAAGACTATGACACACAAATAATTCAATTCTTAAAACTTTGAAACCATCTGATATATTTTCTGAGAAATTAGCATCCAAAAAGAACCATATGCAGAGTATATTCATATGAATATGGTAAAGGTAGTAACAGAGTATATTTCTCTTTGCCTCCCATGTCATATCATTAGGTAAGAGAAATGAGCTTTTGCTATTGCCATTGTATTATTGTTCAATTTAATCATTTTGTTTTCTATTAGTTGGAACTATTTCCTAAAGTCATACAATTATGAAAATCTATTGTTCTTATGAGAAAACATAAACAGTCTCACAATATATAGGAAATATTGTCTCAGGAAAACCACCCAGTTTCATTTTGCCTCTTGTTCTATAAATATTTTAAATTTAATAAAAGAGTATTAAAAAAGGACAAAAGACAATAAGGAGAAGGCAGTGTTTGTCATTCAGGAGGAAAGTAATGAATATAATAGCTTGGTAATATCATAGGAAATATTCAAATGTTACAATTTAATAAAGCAACTATAAATATCTGTGTAAACTGTTCATGTCTCATACAATAGTACCTCAAAGAATAATTAAATCTAATCTTTTTTTCACTATCATCATTTCAAGTGTGCAATTAAATACTGCTTAGGTAGCAGCCACAATAGTTGCTTGACTTCAGTATGTGACACATTGTACAATAGCAATAACACACTTGAATATAATTAGAAAAAAACATGCTACTATAAAATGAAAGCTCATGTCAGTATTATACAAGTCAGATTCAAATTGTGCATCCCAATTATGAATATTTGTGAACTCAGAAAGTTGGAAATTGCCATATCTTCTAGCTTTTCAGGGCATGATTCAAGATCTGATAGTCTGTCATTCTGTTCTGACATTCAGTCCACTGGATTCCAATGCATAAAATGACAAAGATATTTTCACCTTTTTCCTTGAATCTGAGATACAATCCTTCTGCTGAACTTTACATTTGTGATTCAAGTTAAAACCTTTCATCTACTCTTATTATAGCAAAAACTGATGGCTTAATGGATAAAAGTTCTGACCTTTCCACGTCCACGTTTTAAGCACTAACCTGTGGTGAAGAGTAATCCACACACATCTGAAATACTAATATACGCTCCTACTCAGCCAGGCTGGTGCTTACAGATGCCTCAGGGAGCAGTTTTGTGCCTATGTTTTCCAGATCTTCACCTGTGCTCGTTTACTCTTGAGGCTGAACAGTGAACAAATCAAAATAATGAACACTGACATTTGTTAAGCAAGTAAGTTCACAGAATGGAAGGAAAAAGACTTTTCACAGGCATAACACTATTAATTTCATCTACACAAAATAGCTCACACTCTTGTTTTACCCTAGTTGATCCATGATTAGTGTGGCCCTCAAACCAGGTTCCCTAAAATATCCAGAGACAGGCCTGTTGGAATTCTAGTGAAAGAAGTATTAAAAGTCATTACACAAGTCTGTTTATTTATTTATTTATTTATCTTGGATAGAGGGTCTCGCTGTGTAGTTCAGGCTGGCCTTGAATTTACTTTGAGCTGGATTTGAACTTGCAGTGATGCCCCCTGCCTCAGCCTATTGAGTGCGGGGATTACAGGCATGTGCCACCAAGCCCAGCTTCACACAAACTTATTTCTAAAGAGGTCAGTAGCAATCCTCAATAGATGTTCTGTAAGTTATGTCTACAAGACAGGGCTAGGTATGGAGCATATGAGGGTTTAAGGAATTTGTCTGGGGACCATTTACTTTCTTTAACGCTCTTGGACTACAGTCTATATACCATTACCAGTTCCAAGAAATGTTCAAGACCTAGGCTTGAATACAAGCCTGTGGGCAAAGATATGCAGCTTGGCCAAGTTACATGCCAGTGAAGGAATTCTGGACTTCTTGATAAGGACAGGGATGAAAGAGTAAAACTGGAGGGCTGTACAAGTCAGCACCAAAGGTAAGCTAAAAGAAATTGTAAAGGTGTTTGCGTGTATTTCTTAGCACTTCTGAGTTGTGACAATATAACAACATTACAGTACAGAGTTACGTAAGACATTTAAATGGAAGCTCTCAGGCCCCGGTCTCACTTGCCTATAGCCTAAGGCCAATCAGCTGTATGAAGATACTCAGAGCTCTACATGGTGTAGAGAAATTTAGGAACAACAAACCTTGTGTTAGACACACGTAATCCTTCAGTGGTTAGCATATCTATGTATAATAGTAGAATCTCAACATGATTAACCCACGGAACTAACATAGCACATGTCTGGTTGTGTCTGAGTGAATCCTAGAAGTGCAGTCTTGGGTACTATGTCTGGTTTCTTGTTCCTTCCTCTCTTGAGTTTGTTGGTCAACATGATGTGAGCAGTTTTGCTCCAACTTGTTCTTTAACTATGGTGTCCCTTCCTTGGAGCCAGCAGACCATGAATGGAAACCCTGAAATTGACTCAAATTAACCCTTTAAATTGTGTATATCCAGTATTGTATCCTTCTGATAGGAAAGCTAACTAGCATGTTGATGTTTTGAATAAAGATTTGATTTCCTGTATGGGTGTTATGATACTTCCAATAGAATAGTAATATTTAATTTTTTAGTTTTATGAGAATTTATCAAAAATATGTAACCATTCTACCTGACTAAACTTGTTGATTGGCATGATGTAGTATTTCTAGGATAAAAAAACTGAAATAAACTAATAAAATTAAGCACATATTCTTCAAATGCAATTTGTGAATTCTGAGAGATTGAACAGTGTGGATGGAACACATGTACAATTAAAAGGCTCAAGAGCTTGTAAAATTTTTATCATTTTGGGTTTATTTTTTACTAATCAGTGTACAATGTGAAAGTGTCATCATATAAGCCTGGAATAAGATCTAATGTTTACTGAGAATTCTTGTCCGACACCTGCTGAATGTTCTGTTTCACTTTAATCCTTACAGAAACATCTTACTTTTTAAATGATGAAGTTGAATAATGAATTGGGAGCTCAAATAAAATTATATTGCTAAATGTTTAACCCAGGCTTTTCTGATTTTAGATCCATATTTACTCTTTAAAGATATATGAACCTGTAAAGACAACGTGATCAAGAAAATGGTAAATATTTGTTTTGAGACATTATTACAGTACAAGATACATTGCCATAGGTCCCTCTCAAAATTCTTCCTCTCGCTTCCAACACACTTAACATTCTTGACACTTTCTATGCAATTCTGGAAGGCCTCTTTTGTGAGTGCCTTTAGTGATGACAGCCTGAACCGCATCAAAACATTCACCTTTCATCGTTACTTTGGCTTTAGGGAAAAGCTGGAGGTCGCATGACCGCCAAATGACTTGAATGCAGTGGAGAGGGTGCAATGGACTCCATTTACCACCACGCCTCTTTGTTGGATGGCACTCAGCGGCAGTGTTCCCTGAATTTTTAATCATGCTGGTAATAAGGATGAAACAGTGTGTTCAAAGTATGGAGAAATATTTTGAGCTGGATTAATGGCAATGTGTCTTTTACTGTAGTAATTTTTTTATTTAAATATTTATCACCTGTTTCAAACAACTTTTTTATTTTTTCAGGTCAGAGAAGTTTTAATGAAGGACAATAAACTAAGTCCTAAAAAAAATCACATAGTATTTTCCAATAAGGTAAAGGGAGAAAATTTAGGCAAAAATAAATCATGAGGAGAGAGAATATTTTGGGAAAACCATTGATATCTGTTGATTTCTGGACGTTCTCAGTAGAGTATCTTTCTAAGGATGAAAAATAATTTCCCTCTACCCTTTTAAATTCTCAGCCTCAATCTCTGTCAGAAAAACAGATTAACAAGGAAAACATAAGCAGAATTTACTTAATATGTATAGCTTATACATACAGTGAAGTGCAAAGGAAATGAATTACTCTGAAAGAGATACTTACATTCTGAGCTAAATATCTTCAACTAAAAACCAATAAAGGGAAGAGTGGCAGAGGTGAGTTATGACAGAGATCAGAGAATGTTCAGTAAACAAGGACAAGGTTCGTTGTGTACAAATGTCAATCTGTACTCTCTCCATTGATAAGTCTTTGGAAATTTGTAGTCAACTTTCACTTCCTTTCCAAAGGGAAATTTTCTTTTCTTTTTTCTTTTTCTCTCTCACTTTCTCTGTTTTGTTTGTTTTTGTTTGTTTTTTGGGGACATGATCTCACTATGTAGCCCAGGCTGGCCTCGAACTCATGGCACTTCTGCCTCAGCCTCTCTAGTGCTGGAATTATAAGTGTGTGCCACCATACCTGGTTCAATAAATATCAATTTTCTTTAGGAAAGGATAACCTATTTCAGAGCTTCTTCTGTATTTACAGTTGTTGGGGTTTTTTTTTGTTTTGTTTTGTTTTGTTTTGTTTTTTTGTACTGGTGATAGAGCTCATGACCTGGTGCCTGCTAGGCAGGTGCTCATGCCACTGAACTAAATCCCCAGCCTCTATTTACAGTTCCTTAAAATAATCTGCTCAAAATAAGGCTGCAAATGAAGCACATTGTAGAGCAGTATGTTTTGATTTCCTGAAGCATGAAGGGAATTCACTTGAAAATATGGAAAAGTACACAGAAGACAAATCACGAAGGTACAGCTGCCATTGGTAGAGAGTGCACTATGTGTTCTACCTCATAACAAGTCACAGAAAAAATTTAGGGAATTTTGTGATTGAGATCTAAAGAGGTGAATTGTAATGTCTAACTAGCAAACATTTGGAAGAAGATAGGTGATTGGATTTAAATTTTAAGAAAGTAATTGTTTTGTTTTGTTTTGGGTTTTTTGGTACCGAGGATTGAACTCAAAACTGTGCACTTGCAAGGCAGGCGCTTTCCCAGCCTTAAGAAAGTAATTTTGACAGAGATATGAAACTTGATGAAAAAGAGAGAGAAAAATAGAAGTTTTTTTTTAAAAAAAGATTAGAAAGCCAACCTTTACAAGTTATTTATCCAAATATCTAACACACAATTGCGCATCAAGTCCTATAACAGGAGTTGAGTATATAGTGTTAAAACAAACAGACTCAATCCATGTACTCATTTGTAGTATGGTTTTCTAGGAGTGATAGGAAATCAGATTTTTTTTTTAAAAAAAGCAAAAAGTAGAGATAGTAACAAAGGACAGCAATGCATTTCTTAATCTTTGAGGGTTAGACATGTTACATTGACTGCGTGCTTTTGCAGAAAGCCTCATTAACCAAGACTTAATATGCTTCACGCGCTGTCCCTCCTCTCCCGTAAATCATCAGCTTCTAAGTTGACTCCTCCTAGATCCTCAGGTGTTGGCTTCCTATGCATTATGCCTACCATCCCCCCTTCCTTCTCTTTCTCCCACTCTCCTACTCTCTCTTTTGCCTTCACTCTTTCCTTTTTGTCTTCTATTCTCCCTTCGTTTCTGCCTCATTTCCTCTTTCTTCTTTCATAATATTGCTTTCATTTAATACTGTTTTTTACATTCTATGTTCTGTGAGTTTTCTATTTAGGTTATAATTCTTTCATTCTGAATATAATAATTCTACTTCACATTATCCTTCTCTTGACTTAATTAAATTTAGTTTTTAATGCTATTTCTATTATAATTTTTGTTTCATCTTGCTTTTTCAGTTTGGGAGTTCGCTTAGTGTTCTCTCTTGGGAGAAATTGCTGTTTGTATAGCTGTTTATTTACCATATCTGACTCTACTAACTATGAACTATGGCAACTGTGGAATTATTTCAA
>PVJX010016897.1:0-39398 GCA_004027295.1 Dolichotis patagonum
CATACTTCATAGGATGATTAATATTGTCTTTTGGCTGACACATCTATGGGCTTTTGTCTTCAACAAAACGTAACATAGATGCTTTAATCAGACATTAACTTGCACTCGTTTAACTTTGAAACCCTACATGTTTGTCTAGATATAATGTGTAGCATGTATTCTACAAGCACATATTGTCACTGAAATAGAAAGTTCGATCTTTTATATTGATGATATGAAAACTTTACGACTCATTCTAGAAACTCATTGTAAACCCAAAAGGATTGCTAAGTTCACAGTTATCAAATTCTGAGAAATAAAGTGTATAAGAGCTTATGAGTTGAGAGGAAAATGGTCATTCAGTGATGAGGTTCACAGACCAAAACTCAACCTTGGTGTGAAACCAAATGATAGCAGTAATTGAATTTTTCAAGTAATTCTACTTTTGGCCTCTAGATGTCTCACCTAGAATTCCCATTGCGGAAGATATTCTGATGCAATATCCCAGCTATAGGCTTGGCCGAAATGTCATCTTGGGAACTAAGCATAAACCATGTGAATTTAACTGCAGTTGAATCAAAACATTCCATCAGTATTTTTTTAACTTTCTGGAAAAATGCAAATAACAGATGGTGGACGAATAGGCAGATTTACGAGAAAAGTGACTTTGTATTAGTCACTATGATGAGCCACGTCCCAAAAAGCCCAGGGTTTTTCGCTATGATGAACAGTTTCCAGGTGCAACTCTTGATATAGGGAAAGTGATATTTGAGATAATGGTCATTGGTGCATCTTAACAGCTTTTCCCCATTTCAAAAATAATTCATATGATTTATCTTAATTCTTTTTTTCCATTCCTCTCTCCTTCGATCCTCGTTTATATCAGTAAATGAAGTATGGAATTCAAAACAGTAATGTATGTCTTTAGGATATGGCTTATGTAAACAAAACAAAGCAAAAAGACAGTGATAACTTATCCTAAGAAAAAGTCATTCTGCTAGTTTAATCAAAAACAAAATAAACAATTTTACTTTTTCACTTGATCTTAGTCAAAAGACCAAGATGCGATGATGATTTTTACTTCTTGAGATGATATGAAAGACTTTGGCAATGGAAAAAAACATTTATTAAGATTTTGAACATAAGTGGAAATAATTCTGTCATAACCATTTCTATTAGTGAAATGTTTTCCTATTAGCATATATTATATGGATGAATACATACTATATATATTACAGACTATAATAATATTTAGCATATAAGGAAAATGTGAAAAAGAGATGAGTAATATTCCAATTCAGGAGTTACTCATATTGCTTTCAAAGTGCTGTAGAATGTGGTCATTTGTTGATTTTTAGATTGACAGAGCTTCTATCAAAAAATTCAGAATTCTCTATAGTGGACAAAAAGCAACACTTTCCTATTGCCAGAAATATTTCTGGAACAGTTAGACAACTGAGATCTACATATAGAAAGCAATGTATAAATGAAAAATGACCAAAATCTAAGTATTTTTTGCAGGGCCACAAAATAAAAAGTTGGTTTTCTATCAACTTTCATTACACTAGTCTTAACCATGTCTTTTAAGACTTTTGTTTTATGGCTTTTGACAATCATTTTGATTCTGCTTCAAGTCAGATACCAATAAAACTAGCAACATGTTTGATTTTCAAAACATGTTCATAACCACTTTAGTATAGCCAAAAAAAAAAAAAAAAGAAAGAAAATCCTAATGTGCTCATATAGTATCTACTTCTGTTTCATTCTTACAAAGTAATTTTTTCACTTGATTCAATTAATTTGATCAAATAAAATTCAGTTGGAAAAAATTGAATTCTGAGTTACCAGTTAAAGGACCATGTGTGGCAACAGTGTCACCAGTGGGAAGAAAGATGGCTCAACTGTGATAAGATGCCAGTGAGAAGAAAGTCAGGCTCTGTGAGAAGTTATTTAAAAAGATTTAAAAAGGAGATACAAAAGAAAAGGAGGATCCAAGCAAGACTGAGGGATAAAGCAAATGGCAGCCAGAAGAATCCTGGCCTTTCTTTTATTGCCAGTGAAATAGTTTCTGGGTTTGTCCCTCTTAGCTCTGCTTCCCCTTGAAATCCCAAGCTTGCCCCTTCACAATTCACTGGGAATTTGTCAGCCTGTAAAGGTTTTCGGTGTCCATCTAGGAATCAAACAAGGCCGATGAGCCTGTGCTGTGTAAATCTGGGTAGTGAGGAAGGTAAGCCAACCCCTGTCATGTGACTGCCCTTGCACAATGTGATATTCCAGTAGTTTCAAAGGCCCTTTTTTTTACCTGAGTCATACCTGAGGGCTTGGTCCGTGGGGCAGCTGGAATTCTGAAGGAGGCCATATATCAAAGGCCATGAGCTTAGACAATAAAATTGGAAAATATTTAAATTGTGAATCAGCCATGGTCTGGAAAGATTCCTGTAGATTACCTTGATCTAAATTTTCAAATTCTAAAGGGATTTTGCAGGACTCTTCCAACGTCCTCATTTGCCCCACTATTCTACCTTCTGGAAAGCTATGTAGGGACGTTAAACCTAATCCTCTAATCATAATTACTTGTCTATTTACTATTGCAATAATAATTATAGACATACTTATATCACAGAGTCTAATTTTTGAAGAAACATTATAGCATTTAAAGTCATGATTAAGGTATGTTTTCAACCTTATTTTCAATGTTAGAAAACAATGATTGTTGACTTCTTTACAAATTAAGCATCTACTAAGAATCTTCCATGAACCACCTTCTGTTAAGTGATTATAGTAGGACAGTGAGGAAAACATTTCTTGCCCTCTAAAGGAGACAACAATGTGCAATTACTAAAGCATTAGAAATTCTAACCAAACTCTGTAATCTGAAGCTCTTTTGACTCCATTGTTTTCACAAATCTATAGCAATTTAATTTTTCTCTAGAATCAAACCAGTGAAATTCTTTTGAAAACTACTACATGATAAAGATGCTAAGAAAATCACTACATTTGTTTATTATTTTCGTATTAGTTAGTTATTTATTTTTCAGTGATTGAACAGAGATTGAACCAGTGATGGAACTGGTGACTCAGTGACAAAACTGGCGATCGAGCTGAGGGTTGCCACACTGAGCTCCTCCATTCCTAGCCTCTCTTTTTGTAGACAAGTTCTTGTTCAATTGCTAAGTTGCCAGCTGGGCAAAAACTTACAATCCCCCAGCCACAGACTCCCACCGTGCCCAGCTAGAAAATACACTTTATTACCACAGTATTCATAACGAGAACTAAGTTTTGATTTAAAAATACCAAGATTATAAACAGAAGAATAAATTAGAGCAGACACATAGTTTATAATTTGTCTTTAAAACTCTGTAAGAAGGCTGCTTGAATTTAATTCTAGTAGTATCGAAGTTTTGAATGAAACAAATGGCTCTTTCAAATGGTATCACCTAGGAATCTTTAATAACAATAGATTCCTTTATAAACACTGTCAAGATTTAGAGAAACCAGCAAGGGTTGGGTCAGCACTCACAGGGCGGTTACTACCGCTAGGCCTGAAGCAGACAGATGGGTCAGTAGGTCCCAAAGCAGTAGCAGCATGGATAGGGCCCTGTAGGAAGCGGGATTGCCACTGGTAGTGGCAAGATGACACAGTGACATAGCCAACCTGTGGCCGCCTGTCAAAGAAGATGGCATAGATCACACCGGGGTCACACTGTCCTTCTCCACTTTGATCTACTGCTTGTGCTTCCCATGGGGCAAGCCCACTGCAAAGCCAGAGGGCAAGATAGCCAAGGCCACTGTCCCTGGAGACCAGCCTTTGCCAGCAAGGAGAGAATCCTGGTGTGCGGGGAATAGCTAGAACAAATACAGCAACTAAAGGTTAGGGACATACCTGTTGATGAGTTTTAATTTAAAAGCCACTTGAAAGTGTCCTTTGTAAAAGAAAGATACACTAATTTCTATTTTATTTTAACATTCAGATTATTATTCAGTCAATCACTCTTCTGTAGACAAAAGAAATACCTAAGCCTCACTTCCCCAAAATCACTTATTTGTTGCAGAGAGTACAGTTGTTTCTCAAAAACTGAAACCAACCTTCATCTCTGTAATTATTTAATCACCATGGAGGTTTTTCCTCAGGTTTTGCATGACTACACTGAATAAGCACTTCAAAATGTATTGAAAAAAAAAAAAAGCATGAAAGAAGGAAGCAGTGTTTTTATGTACAAGCTTAATCACCAAGCATTTGCTCTGTTTCATTTTAGGTCCTAGAACAAACAGATATTTTGATTTTTATAAGACTAAACACTTGCTTCCCATAAAACAAACAAAGCAAGTTTAATAATGCTCACATCTAGTAAATATTAGAAAAATCCACAGTCTATATTTCTTCTGAGGAATATAACTTTGATCATATTTATCTTATTTGTTTCACTTCTCTTTGTACCTTTCTTATCTCCAGATTTAAAAGGAGAAAAAGTCCAAGTGTTCTGCAGTTTTTTTTAAAAAAAACTAGCACAGTTAAAGTAACACATTTGTTGATAATAACTAACTGCAAATTAATAAGTAACTACTAACTTTTTTGGAATGAATGACTTTCTTTTGCTTTGTTTCTCTTTAAAATCTAGAGCTAAAAATAAAACAACAGATGACACTTTCCAGTTTATTAACTTTTCTTTATATTGACATTCTTACATACAGACACACACTTATACACACTTCATCTATCTTACGTAAAATTTCTCATTGTATCAAGGGCAATGTATAATGCCTTGCCGTTCAACATGACACATATGAAATTTATATCAAATATTTGGTACAACCTGGTCAATTCAGCACAGCTTGAAAAACTCTCATTAGAATAGCCACAGTGTCACACTGGCATGAAAATAGAATCTGGGTTGAAAAGTACAGAAAAAAATAAAAGTTTCCTTAAGGTCAAGGGCAACAGCTGAGCAGCTTTGGGGCTACCTGCTTCAAAGGACACAGTGTCATGTGTTTATAGATAAAATGTCAGTTTCTATGGGGGGAGGGTGGTCACAGGAACAAATATCCCTGACACCCAAACAAAATAATCCCAAATAAAATGGATGATGTAGTCCATAGTAAAAAGGGAGATAACTATTCATGGGAAAAAATGCATGACCTCACCCTTTTAGAATACACAGTGATTCGTCAGCGTTTTCCTGCCTGCTCTGAATCTCCCAGTTCAGCCCCTGTCTCTTTTGCCTTCAAGGTTAGGTCACTCAGCTGAAGTTGCCGGGGTCTGACAAGGATGGGCAAGGCTGAAGAATATTCATGGCTTCAGGAAGGATTTCTTGTTAATAACTTAAAGACACTATCTTGGCTGATGACACACTTTTCCCAAAAGCAAAGCATTGATTTTGTCTTCTTTCCCCTCCTTCCCTCCTTCCCTCCTTCCCTCCCTTCCTTCCTTCCTTCCTTCCTTCCTTCCTTCCTTCCTTCCTTCCTTCCTTTCTCAGTAAAGTTGCTTACTAACTTACCTGAAAAAAGAAGTCTCTGTGATGGTGAGGAAAATGTTGTGGAAATAATACATGGCAATATATTTATAACCTGTAGGAATCAGTTAAAGATATCATTCCAAGCAAGCTAAATTGTGTTGTCCAGTTGTGGTACTCGCAAACTCTACAAGTGCTATCTGTCCATCTCCTTATAAAAAGGCACTGTAGTTTAATCAAGTCACTGTGAAACCACTGTCTCAAAATTGCAACCAAATTGTTTGTGCAGTGTTATGTATCTAAGGAAACAACTGTAGACTTCTAGAATTACATTATTAGTTTCTTTTGGGGCCATGGACACTTCAAAGATTTTTCAGAATCTAGCAATGCTATGTCACCGTAACCAGTCACTCCCTGGGTGTGAGTTCCAAAGCCTTTTCTGCTCCTGCTCTCTTCTCCTTACCTTTGCTTAGTTCTTGATTTTTGGTTCCTGAACACTAGGGACATAAAAAGCAAATCTTAGCTGGGTGTGGTGATGCAGGCCTGTGATCCCAGCACTCCGGGGTCTGAGACAAGAGGATCACAGAATCAAGACCAGCCTGGGACTCTAACAATTCAGCAGGATCCTGCCCAAAATTAAAAAATTAAGTTTTAAAAGACTTAATTCAGTGGAAAGGGCCTGTGTTCATTCCCCAGTACCACACACACATACACACACACACACACACACACACACAGACACGTTTATTGTGCTTGGGAAGAAGTTTTTAACAAGCCTGCTGCTTTCTGCCCTGGTCCCTGGTGCCTGAAGTGTACACTTGGAAAAATGCAGCACTGCATTTCCTGTTTCTGAAGCCTAATCTTTAGAAATCAAATCAGGCCAGTGCATTTTTATCAGTGCTAAATGACCTGTTTCTGAAAGAATCATTTTGCTACTGCTCAGAAACTAGAGATTCGGTCCTCTACAGAAGCAGCAGAGGCCTGGCTCTCAAAAGCTCCGGGAGGAGTCTCCCTCCACGGCCCATTCACAAGTAGTGTTCTGAAGAGGAGATTAGAAATAGCTTAGCCGTGACACATCAGTGCTGTCCCTTCCTCTGACTGGTCTGATGACTCCAGCCAGGGCGAATCTCGTGAGGAGCATTGCCCAGCCCTGCCTGGAGCCCGGGTGAGGGACAGACTTGTCCTGGTGCCCTGCCCTCCTTCTCAACAGTCCCAGTGATGGCGGGAGCCAGAGCTTTGCATAAGCCCCATCTGACTCCTGAGGGTAGGGCTGCACCGGGTGGGGCTGGAAGACCCACTCCCACCATTATTTCTGCCTAACTCCTGGCTTTAGTGCTGCCAGCTGAACCTATCAAGCATTTTGCTTGCACCCTGAGAGCTTTCCTTTCTGCTTATTTGCACTTCTATCATTCCGTACCCTGATGATAAACCCCACTGAATTCAGACAGCTGACATTTCATACTGTCAGCGCTATATCCATCTAAAATCGGGCTGACCATATATCTTTAGGTCATTTCCTGAGATAGTTTGGCCAACCGGATTGCAAATTACTCAGTACCAGGGATCTGTTGTGTTCTTGGAGAACTCAAACTTAAGAGTTCTTTCAGTAAGAAATAAGTGTAAACAATCAAGTCACCATGTGTTAGCTAAAAAACATTATTTCAAATCAATGTTATTTGAGGTATAATTTATATACAACAAAATTGTCATGTAAAATGTTGAGGTTAATAGATGGTTTTTAAAAAGTAGCCCTTTTTTTAGGTTAGCTTTATGTCAACAGTAGAATCAAGAGAAGAGAGATTTCCCACAAACTCCCTCCGTGGTACAGTTTCTTTTCTGGTAGGGATGCTATAAGGCTGAAGGCTGGGGTCTGTAAGGATGGGAAGTATATTGAAGCTTTTGAAGCTTTAGCAATTTTTGTAATAATTCTCAATTTACAGTAAATTTCAAGTTCAGTGCAAATTACCCTATGTATCCCTCTGTAGTTACTTTTTTTTTCTCTTATTTTGGTTAGAATTAGATCTCAGTGCCTTTATGATGAGCTATATCCTTAGCCCATTTTTTAATTTCTTACTATGAATAGAGGATCTTTCCAAGTCACTACTTGCTGAAGATGGGCTCTAACTCTTGATTACTTTGCCTCAGTTTCCCAAAATGTTGGGTTTATTAGAATAAGCCACCTCATCTGGCTAACAGTTGTATCTTCTATAATTAAGGTACAATATTGCAGTCAGGAAAGTGACCTCAACATGAAATATGCCTATAGTTCTATTTGCCACTTTTAGATTCATGTAGCCACTGCCACAGTCAAGATACAAAATATTCTTAATTGCAATGGTCTCTCTGATGTCACCCCTTATGGTTCAATCCATATTTGCCCTTCTGTCTACCATCCTAGTGACTAGCAATGATATGTCATCTGACTTACAGTCTTATCATTTCCAGAACCTTGTATAACTAGAATCATACAAAATGAAAGTGCTTTTATCACTCAACATAATGCTCATAAGATGCATCTCAGTTGCTATGTTCTCTCTGTTGCCAAATAATACTACAGTTTACACCTATTTGTAGATTGAACTTATCTATAAGCCTTCCCAAAGGCTTTAGCGTAGCTTATATCAAATTACATTCTAGCAAGGCTAAGAAAACACAGATGCAAATTTATCAATATTGAAATCAGAGGAGTAGAGCACACTAGCCTTAGTGACTGGTAAACATAGTCACCAGCTGAGTTTTAGAGCTGGCTCTGAAATTCCCATTATCCAAAGTGAAAAGAGAACGTCGTGATTGGTATACAGCTCTTGTTACTGTAAAGGACACCCGCCAGTTCTTAAACTGAGAGAACTTCTCTGCTGGTGTTAAATGTGAAAATATAACTCACGAATAGTTTTACATGAAGCAGACATGTGATGGGTGAGTCTTAAGCACTATTTCTACAGTAAAGGTAAATACAGACATTACTCAGCTGGCTAGTTTTCACTGAGTTATCAGTCACTAGGCAAAAGCAAATTTAATAGACAACCCCATAAAGCCCAACAAAGGAGGCGTATTACAACCCTAGCCTTTCAGTACACCATAAAGAGGTCTATTGGGGGGGGGGGGAGTCAGTGTGGCGTGTGACTCTGTAGTCTGGGTTTGTCTTCCTCTAGCCCCCTTACAAGCACCCGGAACCATATGGTCCATCACGGTCCACGAGTAATGAGTATAGCAGCAAATATTGTCAAAGGCACTTCTTCAAATGTGACACTGGCATTGCTCACCATGATGCAGGTCTCGTTTCCCTCTCCTTGAACATGGCTGGACTTTGCAGAAGAGACGCTGAGTGGCATTTTGTGTGTTATCTTCTGCTAACTTTTTCCTGGCCTTCAATCTCTCTGTCTCTCTCGCCTTCCCTCCAACCTTCCTCTGTTTTTTCCTCTCCTTCTCCCTTTTTTCCCCTCTCACAGTCCTTTCTTCTGCACCTTTATAGTCCCGAGTGAGCACATAGAAGTCCAACCATCCCGGGATCCGGAAACTGTGGTAATAAAGAATTTTGTTTCAGGACCCACCTGTTTTATCCAGAATGTTCAAGTCCTCTCATCTTAGGTACTTAGATACAGAAGTAAAGAATTCTTGGAGACAAATAAGTCTTGTATACTTCACCACTGCAATCTCAAGAATGGTTGTTGACTCAATGTATTTTCAATGAATTCTGCAGCAAATTACATAGGCCTCTTAGGTCTAGAAGGCTGGTTGGTTTGTAAACCACCTGGCTGCTTACAAGTACTAGAAAAAAAATGTATAAGCATGTTCTGTATACCAGAGGCATGTCTCAATCATCCTATCATAGGCTTCGCCTAAGATATTAAAGATAAGGCTTCTTACAGGACATTATGTTTTGTAATATCTCCATGGAAAATAAAAACATTAATTTAACAAATGTTTCTAAAAATTTCAACTGCAATTGTTATCAGCATTGTTCTTCCAAATTTACTACCTTCATTGTTTTACAGTTGTCTTAATCTTTTTTTCCTTACCTTTCAGTTTGTAGAATTAATTGTAAACATCGGATTGATCCTAAAAAAGACTTCAAGGGATTTTAAAAAGAGATCTAAGGCCTTCCCAGCTCACAGCTTGGACTGTAAACTGTGTGCCTGACTCTGTGTTTGCTCTGTCCAGCAGTGCTGGCTGCCTTGATAGAAACAGATGGAGCAGCCTCTTCATAGAAGGCTGCGCAGTCTCTGAGCTCCCCAAAGGGTGAAGAGAAGAGACTGATTAGCTCCTTTTCATCAACACCTGTAGACACCAGTCTTTACGTGTAAGTCCCCTCCAAGTGCTCTATCTACCACACATAACACAGCATTGTAACTATCAGTTTCTAACTTGGCATCAAACATCTCTTTCAGTATAACTGGAATACGTGAGACAACCAGGAAACAGCTCTTCTCCTGGAAAAATTTAAAAACATAAGGCATAAATATGCCTTTGGTAGCTTATTGTGGCATGGATTGAGAAGAGAAAGTTGACATGGAGAAAGGCCAACTTGTATACTCCATAAGAAGGGAGGGGTCTGTTATAATAAAAAATAAGCTCATGTGTGGTACATATTAGGAAATATCATAAGATGCTAAGAACCCAACATGCACTGTACATGGAGACTGAAGGTAATGGAAAAACAAAAAATGTCTTAAAATAGGAAAGAATATACTAGTGAGCAGAATGTGGAAAGCCAGGTAGAAGGAATTAATTTTGTAGATGAAATGATAAATTAGAACTAGAGAACTGTCATTGGAAATAGGATCTCTAAGTGACCTCATATTGTAAACAAAGATAAGAAGAGATGAAGCTTTGAGATTGATATCAGTGATGGAAATAATTAGGTTTATGGAGATTAATTCTGGGATTTAGGAACTGTCAGACTTTACAAAAGTGCCATGTGTCTTTAAAAATAACGTTCTTTAGTGGTTAGATAACTTCTTTATATGTCCTTTAAATCACACTTATTGTGCTATTCAAAACGTCTATATCCTTAGTAGCTATACTGTTGCTTGATTTGTAAAGTTTCTGAGAGAGGTACTGTGAAGGGTTATCTTGATTGTCAACTTTTTGGCAATCTTGAGAGATAACTATGGGATTAATAGGAAAGCACATTTCTAATATGTCTGGGTGGGTCATGAGGGCACAATCTTGACACCTTTCAGGATTCCTGGCTCCTTGCTTTGAGTTATTTTCCCTGATTCCCAGATACCGTGAACTGAGCATGTTTCCTCTGCCAAGGTGTTCCACCGTAGTACTTCTGCTTTGCTGTCAGGTGACCATGGACTGAACCTTCTGAATCAAAATAAAACATTTCCCCCATTAATTTGTGTCTTGTAGATATTTTGTCCCAGCAATAAGAAAGCTGATTAGTAGTGATAGATTAATATTTTGGTAAAGTTTCTCTACATACTTAAAATAAAATTTGTTTTAAAAATTGCACACAAATTTTTATACTTCTTTGAATAAAGCTATTAATTGGATTAGCTTTCAAAAATCTGCATTTCTATTTTTATTTTAATATTTAATCTGTAAAGTTTTTGGGAATTAAGTGAATATCATATTGATCTCAGAGGTGTCAGTTGTGTGTGTGTGCATGTGTCAAGTTTTTGTTATGATTCTGCCATTTTTCATTTGTAGATTTTACAATCAGGTGGTATTCAATTTCAACATTAAGAATTCCTTGTTAATTATACATTTCACGTTAAGTAGGAGAACATTTTATCCATAATAGTTTCTTTTTATCTAATGTGTTAATTCACATGATTTGTTTTATATCTTATTTCTACCTTTTTACCTTCAATCTGTATAGGTAAACTTACAGATCTAAAGTGACCCCCAAAAGTCATAAGTGTTCAGTGGGGTTTTTGGAAAGTGACTGAATAATGAAAGGTAACATAGTCATCAGTGGACTAATACAGTAATACCATTTGTGTGTGTGTGTGTGTGTGTGTGTGAAACAGTTCATTTCACGAACAAAAGCATTGGGTAAAATGTTGCTACCATTCAAGAACTCTGCATATGACGGGGGCCACAAACATGGCCATTTCCCCAGATTCGTGGAATGAATTAAGTTCACGAACTTAAGCACTACTGTACATTGATGATTTCACAGCAGAATGTGCTGTTAAAAGGTGGGACCCAGTTAGAAAAGTCAGGCAGTGGGTGCATGACCCGAATGGGGTCTGTCCTCACCCTGGACTCTTACTGAGTACTCTTCCTCCACTGTGCCCATCCAGGGAGCCATTTCATCAAGCAAGCTGACCATGGACTAAAACCGGAGGCAAAATAAAACTCTATGCCTTTAAGTGTCAAGGAATTTTCTCCCAGCAGCAGAAAAGTGGCTGATAATTAACTTACTTGAGATGTATCTCTTCTTTACAACATTTCACTAAACTTTTGGAAAACAAAAACTGATAACTGTTTATAAAAGATAATTTACTTTTTTAGTTTCATTTTGTTTATGATACCTTTAAATTCAGGACAATATTATAGTTCTGACTTGTTCTGAAGCTTTTTCTTTCCTTAGCTATTAATTTCCCCTCAAAAAAGTATATTTAGCTTTAAAAAGTTTATGAATCTTTGTTACAATTTCTTACATCATGCTCCTTTAACTTCATTTCTTACTGACTATATTCTTTACTATTTTCTTCCGTAAGAACCTGTGAATAATAAACCTTCTCTATCTTTATTTGAAAATTTCAAGATTTTTATTGCTTTGGTACTAGGTATGGAACCAGGATTTTGATGTAAGCTCCATCACTGGTTCATCTATTATATTTTATTATTTTATTTTTTTAAAACAGGATCTTGTAAGCCATTGAACTGGCCGGGATAGGCTCAAATTTTTGAATCTCCTGCCTCAGCTTTCCAGAGTGCTAGTGTTACATGTGTGGGGCCATAATAACTAGCTCAGAATTATTTTATTTTGCATTATTTGAATTATTGTCTGGTCAAATAAATATAGGTTTCAACTGTGTCAAAATATTCTTTATATAAATATGTTTTTATTCTTTATTTTTATAAAATTTAAGTGACACATAAAAATATAAATATTATATGTAATAATGGGATACCTAGTGATGTTTTGATATTTCTATTTTAAAATATAATTATTCTAATGACAATAATAATATCCAGTTCACTTTTTTAGATTCACAAAATGTCTATGTCAGTATTACAGGGACAATAGGAATTCTACAGAAATCTGAGCCCTTAACGAAGTAGGTGTCATCTCAGATGAGTGTTTATGTCAAGAGTAGATCTCATCTTAAGATGTAGTGATGTGATCTACCTCATTCTCTCTTCCAGTTATACATAAAGACAAATTGGAGCCTTCTTTAGAGAACTGAGCAATAATTCGGAGATAGCATATAAGATTTATACAGACAATATTCTCTGCAGGCACCAATACTCTATTTTTCTAAAAAATAAATTTCTAATTGAACTACGTTGTTGTAAACATGGCTCAAGAACAAGACTACAAGTGTGTTGAAAGGAAAATGACTTTGCTAACATTGAACACCCAGAGAGCTGATAGAAAAATGTGAGGGTGATGGAGTATGCCTATAGTCTCTGTCCTGAGGGAGGCTGAGGCCGAAGGATTGTAAATTCAAGTCAAATTTGGGCAACTTAGTGATTTAGCAAGACCTAGTGTCAAAATTTACAAAACAAAACACTTTTTCTTAAAGACCAGGGGTGCAGTGCAATGCAAAGGCCCTGAGTTCAGTCCTCAGCACCACTAAATAAACAAACAAATAAACAACAACAGAAAACACAGAACAAAGATGAAGTAAGAAACTATTAAATATAGTTGCAAAATCTCTACAGAACTGCAAACCTTCGTAGTGTTTGGAGGGAAAAATAGAAAATGCAGTACACCAAATCCTATAAGGAATGGGTAGGTGAGGATTGGAAGCAAAACAGAGTGTAATGCATATAACATATCTTCCATGCACCTCATTTGTTCATTCCCTCATTTATCACTCATTATCTGTTCATCCATTCATAATCACTTACTGAAGACCTACAAAAACATTAGGAGGTGTGCTACCTGCCAAGATTATGAAGACTAGTAAGAACTGACTCCTGAGAATCTGATCTACAGAGTACTGGGTACATGCAGGTATCTTGTCAATGCCAGTGCATACATATTTACCTAGAAAACACAGTGTGAGGACTTGAAGACAGAGACGTGTAACTTCAAGTGAAATAGCAGGTGCGCTTCCAACGGACAGATGGTCATATGGAGCTGTTAAAGCCAGATGTCTTTAAATACTGAAAACAAGAGTAAGTCATTAACTTGCTCTAAATGCAACCTTATAAACTGCCTTACCTTTACATTGCACTTTCTGTGAGTGACCACACCAACAGAATTACCCCAGTGCTCTCAACTCATTGTAAATTTCTCATTGTAAATTTACCTTTTTGTGTGCATATACTCCTGGGACCCTGGATTACTATGGATGTCCCTTTCTTGCTGTTCTCCAGAAACACATCTCCTCTTTATCTGCTGAATAAATCAAACTTCGGAGATGAAACAGAGTTCCAACTCTGAACCTTGGAGAATTCATCAAAGCAAATGCCACCTTGTTCCCCTGATGACATCTCTGATCTCACAGCATGTCCTTTCCCCCCACACATCTCCAGGTACATGTGTTTATCATGAATATTTTACTCACAATTCTTTTATGCTCTCAATTTGAGACTGTGACTGAAGTTAGCTGATTCCAAGTACATCCTTGCCCAGGAACAAGGAGGTTCATTATTCCTGGTGCAGCCGGCTCCTCGCACCCCTCTGCCTTGCTCCTTTCCCGACTTGTACCACATTTCAGTCCTCTTCATTCTTTCCATGGAGAAGCCACTTACAGAAAAATCCCCTTCAAGCAATATAGGCCCTACAAAGGAGTCTGTGGAGGAAAGTTTGCGTGTAAATTATACAGAAAACAAACAAACAAACACACACTACAGACTTGTTCATTATTTTTGTATTCCTCAAATTTCACTTTAAAATTCCCAAAGAGAATTGGTATTTCCAGAAAGTATCGTATAGGATATCATGTAATCCAGTTCCTTATGAGCTTCTGCCTTCTGAAAACTTGGACTTTTGACTTTTGGTTCTTTAAGTACTCCCACATCCTTAGAAAGTGCATGTAAACCTCTCTTCACCTAGTCTCTCCTTACTCAGTCAGCATTCTTCTCCAGACTGAGTTTATCAGTGGTGCACAAAGCCCTCCTCATCTCATTTTCCCATGAATCCTTGCTTTTATACATTGGATTTGCTTGTAAGATGTTGATAATCTTCAAATTATAACATAAGTCCTATGTCTGACTCTGGCTAAGAAAAGTATTTAAAAATTACTATAAGATAACAGTTTAACCCAAATTTGCTTTCTGGTGACCTGAAATCTGGGCAGTGAGGGCACAGTTAGACTGTTTGCTTGGGATCTCACTGGGATGAAATCAATGTGTGGACTCTGACTGCTTGAAGTCTTTTGCAAGTTCCTTGATTACCAGAGCAATTTGTTTTATTGAAGATACAGGTAGATGAGCCTGTTTTCCTTCTAGCTGGTGACTGGAGACATCTCCAGTCCTTGTCATGTGGCTTCAGAGGTCTTTACAACACAGAATTGTTTTCTTCCAGGGAATCTAGTGCCTGTTTCTGAGACATTCTGCGTCCGGCAAGTGAACTTGCTCCACTTTCAAAGGGCCAATACAATTGCTAAGGCCTACTCAGATAATTTCCTTAACCTTAAAGCTCAGTGATTTATGACCCTAATTATATCTGCAAGGTCTGCTTACAACAATACTAGAAAACTTTTAATTAAATGAGAGAAAGGGTGTGCATGCATGATTGAGAGCGCTGGAGCAACATCTGACAATTCTGCTTTCCACCTTGGGTTTGCTGTGAGGTGAAGAAAGTTTGGCTCCAAAGTCATTCATTTATAACACTGGTTCCAGGTCTTTAGGAGAGACCTTGCAGTTCATACAATCCCACATTTAAACATATTTTGTTCTGCAAAAACATTTTTACACATTTAATTAAGACAATTGTCACTTCCTGATGCAGATTTTCTCCATGTATTATTTGGCCACTGTGCTGTGGAATTTCAGCTGGGGGAAGTTGAGGTAGGGATATTTTAATTTCTGTTTCGTGAAATGTTTTCATGGTTGCAGTCACTTATATGCAGTAGTTGGGAGCAGCTTCCAGGGATTTTTCTGCTCTCTGTATTCACTCAGGTACTTGGTACATTTTGAAAGGGACTCACACGCCCCAATTCTGGAAAAACGTGTCTTAAAAGTGTATGGAGGCAGAAGCCAGTCTGGAAAATTCTTCACAATATCAAAAATATAAAATTATAGTCAAAGAATTTGTATCTCATCACAGCATTATTGGGAGGAATTTTTTTTAACTTTCAGGAACTATTCATAAAGTAGCATATTTAATTAAAAACTCATAATTCACTTTTATTGCAATTAGAATACTTAATAAAATTTGGATGCATCATTTGAATTCACATTTGGAAAACTGTTGAAGAAAATTTTATGGAGAAATGACAGATATTTAGGTTAGATATATGTGATGTTTATCTTCATTGTCAAATTTAGATTTATTGATCAAAAAATTGAAAGAAAATTCTGATAAAAATGAAATCTGAGACAAAGCAATTATGATGAGCAATGAATCAATAGAAACAATTATCATATATAGAACTAAATTATAGCCAAAGCAGGCCCAGATTATACTGAACGTAGTAATTCTTTAAAAAGAAGGATACTTTTAATAGAAATAATTAAGTTTTTAAAAATTTGTAATATAATAACTGAAGAGAAATAAATCATTTGTAAATAAGCTTTTTGTGTATTTATACCAATTTGTGGCACAGATGAAAGATAATGTTCCTTGTTTAATGACCTACCCATTTAATGACTCTTCGGACTATGTTCTATCTTTTTATCTGTTGTTATTATATGGCTATTTGCATTTTGTTTCTAAATCCTCAATGACTTTTGCTTTGTTATATTTTGTTTTGTATGGCACACCTTGTTTGTTCAATACTGTAATTTTCACAGATTTTACTGTAAACTGCAGTACTGTAGTTTTATTTCCTGTTAAACATTACAACACTGCATGCAAGAGTTATGCAAATAAAAGCAAAGATATCAAATTGGAGTTTCCTTTGACTATTTCTTTGTGTTGAATATTGTGATGTACATGCTATGTACCAATGATAATGAACATTTTAGAGATCCATAATAGAAATAGCCCATTACAGCACACGTACTATACATTCACCACCACTGCTATACAATTCCTCATTTAGAAGCCAATTCATTTAACAATTTAGCTGCAGGGACAGAACTCAGTCATTAAATGAGGGGTCCCTGTATTACCAGAACATGCTGTTCAATGAGTATCTCTGACTCAATTTTGTAATTAACACTGGACACTGAAGAGGAAACTTGAAAACTTGCTGAGATCCTATAGCACATGAATGACAGAAACTTGGTAGAGAGCCATGAAATCTGATAACTCTAACTTTTACATGACACTCCAAGAATCATTGCATTTTCTTTTCTATCCTTAAATGATATTTTAAATGTGTTTTGTAGATAAGTAATCAAAGAGTATGTAAGTAAATTGTGCAAACATATCTTACATTATTTTATGGATTTTATTATATTTGTGAATTTGTCATCACTTGAAAATGTATAATTTTTTATCTTTCTTAATTTCCATAAATATTGTGTTGTTTCCTATACTGGAATTCACAGAATATTGTATAAGATTTGTACTAAATTTCTAGTATCAATTTTTAAAGAAGACATCCCATATTGTATGAACTTTGGGCCTCAGAAATCTTGGGTCCTCATCGCCCTCCACACTCTGCACTGTACCCCAGAGTTCTCCACTTGGACTACTGGTACAGCGGACATTTATACACCTAGACACAAAGCGATTCCCTCACCCCTTCCTTTTGGGAGACACAGAATCCTCAGTGGACCTCATCTCTGCCAGGCTTCCATCTTTCTTCATGGCACAGGGCGGAAGTCATTTAGAGCTGTGAGTCTGACCTGTGTTCAAACCCAGCAGCCTAGGATTTGAAAGTCACCCAGGCTATAATTAAATTTTTTTCAGTTAAAATTCACACAGCATCCAATTAACCTTTTAAAGTGCTTGATTTGGTGGCATCTAACACATTTTGCATGTTATATAGCTGCAGACTCTACTTCATTCTAAAACATTTTGTCACTCCTGAAGGAGACTTGTCCTTGTGTCACAGGGTTATGTGTCCACAGAGATTCTGTATTCTTCAGGTTGAATGGGATAGTTCCATTTAGCTTTAAGTTGGAGGAGAATAAAGCAAACTTCTTTTCATGCAGGCAAACACATGCCACATGCCCACTGCCAGCTAACCAAGGAATAGAAACCAAGGAGCAGAATTTTGATTCCCCAAAAACCCAAGATCTTTTGGTAATCATTCTGGAGCTCATTAGACAGGTTTTGTTTGTGATACCAACTATATTTAAAATCCATTTCCCTAGAGTTAATGTCAAACATTTTCAGTTGCAGCTTCAGATGCATTTCTGGAAGATATCCAAAGGGTGATGAGGAAGCTAGGTTCACCTCCTGCTGTAGTGTTTCTTGTAAGAAAGAGGCACCTGGAAAACAATCCTACTATAGTCTCATTCCCCGACCTCAAGGGTTGGGCCCCATGAATGCATCACTGTCTCATTCTCTTCTTGGTCTCAAATATGATTCACTAAAAGCAGGTTTTTGATAAGTGATCCTACTGACATTAGTGAGCTCAGAATTTCTACTTTCAGAGTTTGGAGAAAGCAGATGTTCTCGACACACGGGGAAGTTTTTGTAGGCACCGGCCCACATATTATTCCACAAGACTGCACCAGATTGCTTCTGTCTTTCACAGGATTTTTGTGGTACCCCTTACAATGATTCTGCACAGTATACAGATGGCTCTAGTTTCTGGTGGGAAGCATTGACACTTGGGGTTCCGTGCATGTTTGATGGCCAATTCCACAGTTCAACTCAAACTCTAGGCAATCCTGCCTGAATAGAGGAGACATTCACTGTTCCAAATCCATATTGGATATCTCTTCTGATTTTGGGAAGATTTCATCTTGTCATGAACTTGGTTGTCAATCAAGGCAAAATTAAATGCTAAAGTCTTATGATTTGGGGGGAGAGATAGAGCCGCTAAAAATTTTATTCATTTTTTTATTTCATGAAAAATATAAAACAAAATTGCATGACAAAACATTGTGCAACAATATCTTCAAAGTTGTTAATCAGATTGCATGATATAGACCAAAAAGATTTTTACAAAAGAGAAACAAACATAATAATACACATCTTGATGTTGGAACTTAGGGCGCTGGGAAACCAGGCAACCAGCCCACCACCCTGGTAAGCAGCCATGGCTCAAGCAAGCAGCGACTGCCCCAGCAGGAGAACCAGCCAGCATCTCCCGAGATCCACGCCATGTTGGAACTTAGGGCATTGGGAAACCAAGCCACCCGCTCGCCTCCCTGGTAAGCAGCTGTGAGCATACTAGTGCATGGGCTGAGAATCAAACATCCCATCCCCTCCCCACCGCATTAGCAAATGGGAGCCAGAGGTCTCGGCATCTCTTGGGAGTTTGAAAATATGCAATATAGCAAATAGGGGGAATTTCCCTCTACCATCTCTTTGAAGGCAAATATTGTTATCACTATCACTTTGCTCTGATTAATTGTATTGCTTTATTCAATATTCTGTTTTGATAAGTTCTATAATGTTCTGTATTTGGTTTGATTTTGCTATCCCTGATTGAAAGAACAACTATTGTGACGTTAACAAGATATACTATGGCACCTATTACTGTTATCCTGGTAACGTGTTGTGATATTCTGTACCAATTTCACTGCACTGTCTCAACTGGCTTTGTTCTGTCTTGTTCTGTTGTATTTAACTACCTTCAAAACAATAAAAAAATTTTTAAAAATACACATCTTTCTTTTCAATGAACTAATATAAATTACTAGTATAAATGAAACACATTACCATATATATTAAAATTTTTGAAACAATAGGAACATGTAACTTGGGAAAGTATTTGGAATTCTCCCTATTTCATACATACATCATCTGTGATTTTTTTTAAAGGCTTGCTTACATGTTATATACATCCTACTTTCTGAGATAGTCAGTCTGAAGGGAAGAGTTCCAAAAGGGAGCATAGTGTTTTTAGTTTGTAATACTATTTAGTACACTAAAATTTTTGAGAAGGCATGAGCTCATGTTGTGTGTTCTTAATGCAATAAAAACAAAGAAAAGAAGGATAAAAAAGAGGAGGAGGAGGGAGAGAAGACCAAGAAGAGGAAGGGAAGGAGGAGGTGTAACAGAGGAAGAGGAAAGGAAAGGAAAGGAGGAAAGGAAAGGAAAGGAAAGGAAAGGAAAGGAAAGGAAAGGAAAGGAAAGGAAAGGAAAGAAGAATGGAGCACTGACCTCAAAATTGTTTCTCTGATTCCTACTATATTTCTGTACCAGTAGGTTTTAAACCATGTTTTGTTTTGTTTTGTTTTGTTTTGAGACAAGATCTTGCTGTGTAGTTCTGGGTGGCCTTGAACTCACTATATAGCACAAGTTGGCCTCATACTCACAGAGATCCTCTTTCCTCAGAGTGCTAGGATTGCAGGCATGTACCACCATATCCAGTTGCAAAATCTTAATAATAGCAATGAAGGTACACCCATTGTTCAGGTAAAAAGAGAAATTTAATAAGAGAAAGAGACTACTTCCTTGTCTTAAACCTTGTGAACAGTGCCTCAAATTGTAAATAATTAATACGTATCTTCTTTCCTCACTAGGTATCAAACGAACTCAGCACTTCCTCATCTAAAACATAAAGACTATATCTACACAAAAGTATTTAGCAGTGGAGTTAAGCAAAGATTCAAGTGAGACAGGAAGTTTTATGTTATAAAACAGAACAATGAACAACTCTCTAGCCCTAACTTACACTACCACTGGGGTAGACATCCAAGTACCACACAGGCATCTGGAGTTCCTCTGTCACCAGTGCACTTTGTCTGCAGTGTGAGTCTCCCACTGGCCATCAATAGCCTCAATTGTCTCTCTGATGAGAGATAGAGCCCTGGAGTAGATAGTTCTTTGAATTTTTCAGTCTATTCCTTTGCCCTTGTTGAGGAGCCAAGGAGAGGCAAATTTTTCCTCAGAAATTTACAAAGTTTCATTAAATTAGATACAGCCTGTCTTGTTGAGATCACATGTTGAAGGGAATTCCACTCTAGTCACTGCTGCAGAGAGACGGATTCCAAATGCACTAAATCCCAGTGCAAAATTTCATCTTATATTTCCTACAGGAAAGAATTTTCAAGTAAAAGAAATGTAAAGGAAATAAAGAGAGATTAGAAATTATTATAACTTTACTAATTTTTTTCCAGGAGTCATCAACTGTTCTTTTCTGCATTGTCCTAGCTATAATTAAACTACTGTGCATGTGTGTGTGTTTGCGTATTTGAAAAAGCTCTGCTATGTCATCAAATTTTGAAAGAGTCATTTTTGACTATGTATCCAGTACCATGGGTCTATATATTGTAGTCAGATTTTATAGAGGCATCTTCAAATAAAAAATCAATAGCTTCCATCATCAGCTGGAAGCACCTAAATTTTATACCAACATTTTTCATCTTCTATGGAACTAAATTATTTTAAGAATTAGTTTCATATCAATTAAAATGTAAACATAAATGTGTCTTTCATCTGTTTGACCAAATATGACTTACAAGAGAACAATAATAGTGAAAAATAATTAACCCACTTAATTATAGCCCATATCTAACACTCTTTAAAGTTTGGGGACTCAAATTTTTCTCTCACATTATTGTCTGTGATGATTTGACACAGTGAAGAGTCATAATTTTGTGAGACTATGCTGTCACTACCTGTTTGGATTTGTCACCCCCTAGACTTGGATCTAACACTCTTTAAAGTTTGGGGACTCAAATTTTTCTCTCACATTATTGTCTGTGATGATTTGACACAGTGAAGAGTCATAATTTTGTGAGACTATGCTGTCACTACCTGTTTGGATTTGTCACCCCCTAGACTTGGAACATTGTCCAGGTGTGTAGACATCCCACTGTTTACTGAAATGATTTTCTTATGAGCCATGGCAAAATGTCCAGCTCTGAAAATACTCTTCTGAGAACCCCCGTGAGTTCACTGCACTGCCAGCATACTGCTCACTTAGAAGGATTTCTGTGAGTCTTTTAAAATTTTGTGGTTTATCACAAATTGCCAAAACCTTGGTTGTAGTGCTGTTTATCAGTACCAAATTATTTCAAGCACTCTTCCTGTTAAGGGCTTTCACGTTCTGTGTCACTCCTTATGCTAATGTTATATTTATCACTGGTATTTCTGCTCCCACAAAACAAAGCACATTCATAAAATCTGGATTTCACACAAAGGTTGCTTTTTCTTCAACATTACATTTAAGTTGATTCATTCTAAATATTTCCTTCTCTAGTCGAATAAATCTGATATGCAGGCTGGATGGATCAGTCATTGAAGGGAATCAGATAATGCATTACACATTAAGGCAAAGCAAATTTAACCTACTGCTAGTAAAAATGGATTTAGTTGTGTGGTTTTTGTGAAACATGCAATCTGTTGTGTTTGATCTCGTCTTTGGGGGTGGGGCAGAGGTAGTTCATGCATAAACACACTAAATGAATATATGTTTATGTAAGCACATAAATGATCCTTTTCTCTTCCAACGGGCCTGAAGACCCTTCTCTGATTCCAAGTAAGGCCATGGAAGCTGGGTGGAGTTCAGCTACACTCCGGGGCATTTCTCCTTCACATGCAATGCTAATAAGAGGTATTTGCTGTATGATTTTGAGAGAGAAAATGTACAGTTTAAACTTTTTACTGAAGTCCATCATGTAGCATGATTTTTACACTCAACTAGATGGTTTTGGATACTTGTTTTTCTTTCTACAGTATTGGGTATGGAACTCAGAGTCTTGGCCCATCCTCAGCTTTTTTTTTCTTTTTATAAAGAATCTCACTAAATCACTAAGTTGTCCACATTAAACTTGAACTTGTAATCTTTCTGTCTCAGCCTCCCAGAGTGCTGAGATTATAAGCACACCCTACCATCCTCAGCTTGAATTTGAACACTGTGGAAGACTGAACACCTACATATTTTTCAGAATTTTAAATATACTTCCATAAAATCTATAAGTGTATTATCAAGAATAGAAGTGTTGTTAAATGCAGCATTGTGGCAATGTGCCTAGATTTAAATATTATTAAGATTCAACCAGTGAATTTGGATCTGAAGAGGTCTGATCAGTTACACAAGTGAACTAGTCAAAACAAAGTCCTAGAAAAAGGCACTATTGACTGTTGCAATAAACAGAATATTTATGTTCTCCCAAATTCATATGTTGAAATTCCAGCCCCCAATTTTATGGACTGAAGAAGTGGAGGCCTTGGTAGAAAATTATACTGTGGAGATGGGGCCCAGGAAAGTGGAGCCTGGTGAGCTCTTTTTACTTCATGTTGCATGAGCATATAAGAGGGTCACAACTTCCAAGTCTGCATCTTAGAAGAAGACCATCCCTGAACTCAGTTATGTTGGCAGCCAAGTCTCTGATCCCAGCTTCCAGGATGGCAAAGAATAAGTTTCTATTGTTTATGAACCGAACAATGGTACTTTGTTACAACAGCTTCCAGTAACACATTAGTCAAAAGGTAAGTTGTTCTTGTGTGTGAACATGTAGTATCCATGAAGCCAAAAACAGAAACACCTTGGAAACAAAAGCTCAGCATCATGATTATTCACTTTGGCACATTCTATAGAACTCATCCATAAAAGTGTTTTATAAATCATCACTTATAAATCTTACTGAAAAGTCTTGCCTGGCACTGTGGACATTGGGTGCTGCAGTTCATGAGTTCATGACTCACAACTCCAGCTCTGAGAGTCTAACCTACTAGTACCCATCAGAATGTTCGTACTGAGAAGCCAGTCGACACAGCTGAAAAAGAAACTATAACATTCATATTGCTAAAGACTGAACTGAGGTTCCCATATAACACAGTTAATGCTAATATTGTTGTACAAATCATATATCTACAAACCTACAAGGTCCTTTGAATATAATCTCTAATAATTACGAGTGCTGAAAATAAAATACAATTCATTGTAACCAATACTGAATACTCATTTTAATCAAATAAAATTGTAGAGATTAAACAGTGACAATACTAAGATCTTCCCTTTTTTGGAGGCGATTACAGTCTAGTGCAAAGGTATGCAAAGGTAAATTATTTAGCTTTGTGTCAGTAGACTAAACATAAAGCCTGTTTGTGGGCTTCAGAAGCAGGGAAAAAAGCATGTGTGGAACTTTACATAGGTAGCTAAAAGTTTATAAACTTCTACATTCTAATAGTAAAGTACCAGTGTTGTTTATCTTATTAAAATAATCTGTTACGTTTTGTAT
The DNA here is from genome assembly GCA_004027295.1 of Dolichotis patagonum. NCBI lineage: Eukaryota > Metazoa > Chordata > Mammalia > Rodentia > Caviidae > Dolichotis > Dolichotis patagonum. Next base: position 23,985 of record PVJX010016897.1, read on the forward strand.
GAAACTGGTAAGCACAATATTTATGTCTCCCTGACATGATCTACCGCGCGATCCAAAAACTTTCCCTGTGGTCTGGAAGGGAGGTGGTCATGTTTCACAACTATTTCACCACCTCTGTAAAATCATGCGAGATAAATTTGGCAGCACGGTGATGTCATTTGTCAAAAAAAAAAAAAAAGTAGAGTTGAATATTTTATCTTTGTATACAGGTTTTCTTATTTTTTATTTTAAATACATATTACAGCTTGATTCACTAAACAATTTTTCTTTCTCATAGAGTGATTTATTCATAAATTAACTTCAGAGAAACAATTTGATCACCTTAAACTGTCAGACTCTCTGAATACACTGTAGTCCTATGATGTTGCTACATTTCTAAAGACTCACTTGCTTTCAGTCTGAAATTTGACATAAGAAATGGGACATAGTTCAGCATGTTGTGCATGTGTGTGGAAAAATGAAAGTTTTACTATAAAATTTGGAGATTAAATCTCTAAACGTTAAGTCTCAGACACATCATTTGCACACTAGGTGCTTTTGATATATAAATAGAAACCCATTTCATTTTCATTGCTTCTTTCCATTTTTGGTGTGTGTGTGCACCCACGTGTGCATATGTGTTTGTCTCTTTGTTTGGCTCATCTAGTTACGTATCCGCAATTTTTTTTAAGAAAATACCCATCCTGTGTGACTTGTTTTTGCGTTGCTCTGAATCATGTCTCCTTGTGTTGATGTGTTTCTCCCTTGCTCATGTTTTGTACTGTTATCAGGCCATCTCTCATTAAATCTGACAACTTCAGCAGCAGTGAAACACTGGCTTTAATAATAATAAATAGTAAAATTCAGATTTGAATGTCTACGACGTTCAACTAGACAGTCAAACCTTTCTTTTCCATCAAATTAGATATAAGTTTCCACCCCTAGGTATAAGTTCAATTCCCTAAATGGTTTATGATTTCTGAGATCATGGGGGGAGAAAACAGTTTAGCTAACACATGAATAATATTTAAAAAATCAGTGTGATAGTGATTTTCTCGAATCACTGCTGTCTTTTATGGAACTATATTTCACTCTGAAGACTGGTTGATACCAACTTCAAAGGCTGTGCCTTTAGTTTTTCTGGTAACTATTTGGTGCCATTTCAGGGACAGGTTCTATGCAAGATACTGAGAATTCAACGCAAAACAAAAAAAAAAAATGTGCTGCTGCTCTTATGGTTGGAATTGTGTTTTCCCCAAACTCCAGTTGAATTCCTAACCCCCTAAAGTGACTGTATTGGAGATATGACCTTTAAGAACATAGTAAAGATTAAATAAGGATATAAATATGGACCTTTAATCCCCTCCAAAAATCAATTCTGCTGTTTAAGTCACCCAGGGTTCAGTATTTTGTCATGGCACTCCTCGCTGAACCTGACAGAGCAGCATGGGACCGACTTCTGGAAAAGAACAGGCAAGTGTAGACTCTCACATCTCACTTGTGGTATGAAACTGGCTTCACAGCTCCATATGAACCTGGAAAACTTTTTGCACATTTAATGTCAATTATCACGTTATCTCTAAGTGTTTAGCTTGGCATAAAACCCATGTGTGTATGTTGTATGTTCATTTGTGTAGGCAAACTGTAGGTAGGTAATGTGACAACTTGGTAGAAGTAGGAATAAAACATTACAAAAGTTTACTTTTAGTTGATAAACGTTCTATTTTAAAGATCTGATAGCTTGGAAATTTGTGCACCCTAAGAAAATATCAGGAAATATCCATGAGGATGCTCAGAGCTCTGCTTGGGACAAATTCTTATCCATGGAGAAATGGCTAAAGGTTCTCAGCAAAGTTTTTATCATCTTGGTTACTCTTCATTTATCAAGAGAATCGCTCACAGCAGATCTCTGACACTGACTGAACTATGTCTGACGTGGGCCAGCTCTCCTCATTAAACAAGCAAAAGGTGAGCATGAGCAATGGGAAGTACTTTCAAAAATAGTTCCCTTCTCTACACTCATTGCTGTATTTCCCATGAACATGTGATTCCCAGGGTGTGAAAAGAGACTGAGGTTCTGTGTTTTGCGGTCTTTGATGCCAGGCTTCACCATAAAATATCCTTCACAGTTTTCTGTGCTGTGTCTGTCCATAACTTGTGTCTGGACAGGAAGGATTTCAATATGGTACCAGGCACATTGAAAAGAATAAAGGCCTCTGAATCACTCATAGAGCAAAACTTCCCAGGAAAGTTGTCCATATGTTGCCAGCTTGATAGAGAAATAAGCGCACTTTCATTGTGGTCCTCAGTGTTTGAGATCTTTTTAAAAAATAACTTTTAAAAGCATCCCCATGAATCATATGACTTAAATTATATTTTCAAGATACAGGGTGCTGATATTCGGAGCAATGTTTTCAGATGCTAAATGTGTTATCTGAAGATGGCACGGTAGAATGAGTCTCTGAATTCCTTGGTATAAAGCTTCCTTTCTCCTTCTGCCTTTCTCTACCCATCTGCTATTCCTTTTCATTCTCTGGCTATATGAGCTTTAATTATAACCAAAACACATGAGTTTCAGCTGGAACCCAAGTCGACCCGGCCCAGTCCCTATGGGTTATGGATCCCACAGATGCACTCCTAGCTTTTCCACTGCTGTGGCTCCTGATTGATTTTAATTCAAAACACCCACATGATTTTAATTCAAAGGGTTCATGCCTCCTACTTCTAAATAAAATGCCATCTGTGCTATCAACATTTATGACTGTTTGGGGCATAGTAAGAAATTTTACTGATATTTTCTATGATTAAATTATTTTCACACATGATTTTGCTTGACAGGTTGCATTGTTCTTTCCTATAGATAGAGGAACCGCCTGTCTTCTGGCAGATTGGCCTTTGTATCATTATGCAATATTTTTCTTTCCTCTACATTTTTCTTGGTCTTATCTTTACCATTCAATAGCAGTATTGAAATTACATGAGATAATTTTGATATATTAAGGCTTACATCTTGCATTTTATTATTTGTTCTGTTTATTTCCTCCTTTGCTAATATCTTCATTTTTTTCTTGGCTTCTTTATTTCTTAATAAATATTTTAGGGGTCCTTATCATTAATTGTATTTTTTACTATCTTGCTTTGTGTTTTTTCTTTGTTGATTCCTCCAGAAATTGTGATATTATATATAAGCAATATCATAGTCTACTAGCATTGACGTCTTCACTTCTAGTAAAGTGTGGAAAATTTTGTTTAGGTCCTTTTACCCTCTCTACTTTAAAAAATATAGTTTCTTAAGTATTTCCACTACATTTATTGAGTAATACATCAGATGGTGTTAAAGTTTTGGCTTCGACCATCAAATGTTATTGGCTTCGACCATCAAATATAAACACTCCTCTCTATTTTTACACATCCTCATGTTCTCCTTTATTTTACGAAGTTCCAAGTATTCTGTTATCATTTACAGCATTTTTCATTTAGAGAAATTTCTTTGGCAATTTTGCAAAGAGTTGGTAAAAGTTGCAGAATAGTCCTAGTTTTCTTTACATTAGAATGTTTTAGTTTTAACTTTCACTCCTAGAGAATATTGTTGCTGGATATAGAATCTCAAATTTGTGATACCAATAATGAACCTGATCCTTTATCCATAAGACCCCAAAAACTCTAATGAAAAACTCCTACAACTAGGAACCAAATTTAGTAACATAACAGGATACAAAGCATTCAAAAATCAGTTGCATTCCTGTGCAGCAATGATAAACTCACTGAGAGAGAAATTAGGTAAACAGTACCTTTCAGGGTACCAACAAGTAAAAATCAAATACATAGGAATTAAAAAGTGAACTATCTCTGCAATGAAAACTACTCTGAAAATGGATATCAAAGTTAATATCCTAAAAATGGAAAGGTATCCCCTATTCCTGTATAGGCAAAACCCATATACAATGGCCATGCTTCCAAAACTGTTACACAGATTTAACACAATCTCAATCAAAATATCAATAGCATTCTACACAGAGTTAGAGAAAACAATTCAAAAATATCATGGGATCAGAAGAGACTTAGAGTAACAAAAGAAATTCTGAGCAACAGAGGAAGGAAGACATCACAGTCCCAGACTTCAAGTTATATAACATCTCTCACCATACCTACACTAAAATCAAAATGGATCAAAGATATGAAAGCTAAAAACAGAAACACTTAATCTGCCTTAAGATAAAGCAGGTGAAACTCTTGAAGACATAGGTAAAGACTTTCTGAACAGAAATCCTGTTTTGTAAGAAATAAAAGCAAGAATCAACAAATGGAATCACATCAAATCAAAAAGCTTGGCCAGGGATTTAGCTCAGGGGCTGAAGATCTTGCCTGGTAAGTGTGAAGTCATGAGTTCAATATTTGGCACTAAAAAAAAAAAAAGAAAGAAAGAAAAGAAAAAAATCAAAAAGCTTCCATGCAGCAAAGGAAACCACCAACTATGTGCAAAGACAACCTACAGAAGGAAAAAAGTTTTGCCAACTGCTCATCAAAGGACTAATATTTAGAATACATAGTATAAAGAACTAAAAAATGAGAATTCCCAAGTTTGAAGACTCAAATATAAAATGGGCACCTGAAATGAATAAGTGCTTCTCAGATGATAAATTCCAAACAGCCAATAAATGCATGAGAGAATATTCAGCAACACTCACCATTCAAGAGATGCAGATTAAAACAACACTAATATTCCATCTTACTCCAGAAAGAATGGCTGCATTCAAAAAATTAAATAACAAATGATGCTATAGAGGCTGTGAGGGGAGAAAGGAATCCTTCCTCATTTTTGGTAGGATTGTAAACAACCACTATGGAAATTAGTGTGGAGGTTCTGCAAAAAACTAAAAGCAAAAGTTCCATTTGCCACAGCTAATCCCCTTCTAGGTATCTCCCTAAAAGAATTATATTCATCAAATTATGTTAATACATGAATGCCCATGTTTATATCAGCACAATTTGTAATAGCTAAATATTGGAAGCAGCCTAAATGTCAGTCAGCAATCAATAGATAAAGAAAATGTTATATTTACACATAGTAGAGAAGTACTCTGCCATAAAGTATAAATCTGAGTCATTTACAGGAAAATAAGTGTACCTCAAGACCATAATATTAGGTCAACTAAATCTGATACACAAATCTTGAATATTGTATTAATTTTTTTAATATGAACACCCCAATGTACCAAGTGCGAAACAAAAAACAGACAATAGGAAATAGAGCCATTTTTGGCACATGGGAAGACAACCAAAAGACGAAGGAGGTAAGAGGGAGAAGAGGGAAAGAAGATTAAAAGGAGGGAGTGTGATGTGCTGTGTATATGCTATGAAAACTGTGTGGTGTGATCAAATGTACTACAAACATTTAAAATGCTTTCCATTTTTAGGAAGGGATCCTAGAGATTCAGGGAGCAGGAGAGAGGGGAGCAGAGGTCAGGGGATTAAAGAAGAATCAAGAAATGTCATGTTTGTATACCAACTTCCCATGATGAATGTAATCATAATGTATTACAAACATGTACAGATAAAACATAATTTAATTTGTAGTATTAAAAAATATTCTCATCATTGCCCAGAAAACCATTTTAGAATTTTTTTAAAAAGACCCAGATATACTTACTTACTTTTTAATTTCCTTTTTTGGATTGAGAAACTTCAAGTGATAGGACTAATAAATTTTAAAATCAACTTTACAGAATATACACACAAAACAAACTGTATTTGCTGTATGGTACACTTGCTTGTGTGTGTATACAAGTTTGCCATTAACCTGCCAAATCTCTTGCAAGATCATTTTGGGGATGATGCCCAGAATCTGCAGCATGTACTCTCCTAAAGTGCATGTTGGTGATGGCAAAAGTACAGCTGGCTGCTTTGCTGGGACACACAGGACTCTAGTACACTAAAAAGTAAATCCTGGCATTTCCCAGATGGACAAGACATTGTAAGGTGCCCATTGGGCTGCTGTCTCTCCCAACACACTCTAGTTTCCCTAATTGAAGATATCATATTTTATTCACGTCAGTGCTCCTGGTACAGTTACTTGGTACACAGAAGACACAACACAAATGATTGTTGACTTCAGTGTTTTTAATTCATATCACTGGTCCTAATGATATGAAGTGACTTCACATGATTTTTTTCAGCCATTTGCAAAAAGCATGAGGTTATTTTTTGTGTCAGGCACATAGCCATTTTCATGTAATATAAATTTTCATGTGTATATAAATTTTCACAGGACATTATTGTCTGACCCTATCCTGTCTTTGAAGTGAAAGAGTCCTATGGGGATTATTCATGATCGTTGGATTCATTTTTCAATAGATACCTGGATCCAAATGAAGGCTTTGATATTTCATACCCTTAAAATGTAATGAAAAACACAGCATGGATGATAAGGTGCTATGAAGTGCTTGAGCACATTAAATGAAAGCCTCTCTATGACTATTTTAAATTAGTTAATTAAGCTAAGGATGGTACATATGAAGAAAAATGTAGTAATTTTAGTAAAAATCATAAACATCATTAGGAACTAAAACAATTGCAGTATTTAGCTCATGCCAAAAGTATACACAAAATTTTTTTCAAGATTCTTTATGCCAGAAACCATGAAAATTAACCTGGGAATGATTTCTGTCTTTTAATTTTGCTCTCTTTCATCCAAATTCATCTTTTTTCTACTATCATATGTATTAACCAAAAAGATCATAACACTCAACAAATCTGTATTGTGAGGACAAAATGATTCCACAAATTTATTACCAAGAGATTGTTTAAGATGTAAAATGAGAAATTGTGAAAGTTAACTGTGTTGATTGGGACTTATATTTAAGGAACTAGAACAGTTTCCTAGACGTCACCCAGAAGCAAGTTATATCATGCTGATAAATGTGATTTCCCACTTCAGGAAAGTTCCTTTTTGCCCATTCTGTGTTTCGTGCAATTGTTTGTTACTGAGACAAACCAAATGACTAAATCAATATAAATGACCCTTGAGGTCTAGAGAGACCATAAGAAAGTATATCATCATTAAACTAAATTACAGGCAAGCACTTAAGGAGACAAATAAGTATTTTGTTACAATAAGTCTTTTTTTTATGCTAAGGATGATTGAAAATGTTTACAAACCATGCATGGTAGTGGGCGCAAAGCTTGTATGGTAACATCCTAATAGATATAATGCAATTATTATAGCAATCAGTTAGAAAAGATTAAATCAGGAGGTGGAATTCAGATAGTGTTTTCCTAAACCTCAACATCTATCTAGTAGTAGCAAATACATGAAATAATATAAACAAATGAAGCAATAATCAAGGTAGTAAGAGGAAGAGAAGTAGCAGGATAAGCCAGCATGACTGTACCCTGTTATTCTGCAAACAAGGGCCATAAGGTGAATTTAGGGAAGACAGACTGGGAGGGATGTGACAGTGACATGATGCTCTGGGCACAGATAAGTCAGGAAGGTAGCACACTGTCCCCAGGGGTAGCCCTTCTTGAGCTCCAGGAAAATGCTCCCACCTTCCCACTCATCATCTTGGAGGTAAAGGCAGAGATGTTAAGCCCACTGAACTACAAACCAATTATAGGCCGGCAGGGGGTCCCACGGAAACATTTTTTAACATGATAATTTCAAAAGTTAAGGGGGGATAGATCTTAGAGGAGAGAAGATTAGAATAGAGAGATGAAATACATGAGTTTAATATTGTAAAAAGTATGCTTGAATTATCCAATAATTTAATGATAATGTTTGAAGTCCTCTTTCTACTTACTTTTAATATACTTACTTAAAATACTTAAAAGTAAGTAATAAACTTACTTACTTTTGATATAAACATATGGCATTACTAGATATTGAACCTAGAAATCCTTGAGATACATTTCTAGCTCTTTTTCATTTTTGTTTTGAGATATTTTAATACAAGGTCTTGCTAAATTGTTAGGGTTCTTCTCAATCTTGAAATCCTCCTGCTTCCACTTCCCAAAGAGCCGGAAGCTGTGATGGCAGGGGTGCACCATCGCATGCCAGTCATATAAATAATTTTAAGCCTAAATATAAAAGACGCTTCAGAAAAAATTGCATAAGTCATTTTAATAACATAGATACATGGTTTTGAATTTTAATACAAGTACTATCTGCAAGGTTCAAATGCACTGTTGCATTTTGAAAGATATCAGTAAAATGTTATACTTGTTTGCTCGTATTGACTGCATCTGCTGGGATCATGAATTTGGAGAAATCACTATCTGCATCACTGACAGTTTTATTTTTGTAAATTAAATGGAAACCGAATAGACAATTTACTAAACAAAAAACATACTTTATGGGCTATAATTTACATTGAGATACCCTTCTGCCAAACACATGAGATTAGGGTTCAACATTTTTAGGCAAAATATTAGATTAAACGGGCTTACTGAAAATTTGCCCTCAACACAAATTCACCCTCAAAAAGATAACGTGTAAAGATATTACCAAGTCATAGATAAATGAATTCTCCCTGGCCTTTCATGCATGAAACAGAGCCATCTAGTCCCATATGGATGTATTATTTTTCTTCCTTCCTCAGGTCACCAGAAAGAATGAGTTTTCTAACATTTGCAATGTTATCATGCAATGGCATTGGTTAAGGAGCTGTGACAAGAAGTGAATAAGTCACTTTTGGCTAAAAATCTTACATGCTACCATGAGTCTCCAACCTACATTATGTTCCTGAAGTCTGTGGACAAGGAGCTATGATTTGAAGGTTCATGGGTCAACACCTCAGTGCTGGAGGAGAGTTGCGTGAAAACATTGCCTGGGTGCCTGGCGAGCTCAGCAAAACCAATAAATAACACTGCAGAGGTTTAAGCTAATGAAATGTTTTCATTATTACTTCATCATGACCTAGAATATACTATTATAACTTCAGTGTAACTTAATACAGCACTTTTTGCTTCATGGTATCTCCTTGCAATTTCTAATGTTAAAGTATTTGTGTTTTGATATTTAATTGATGTTTAATTCAAGTAGCTTAGTAGAAGTCGAAGTAAAACTAGTGAGTGGGAATAAAACAGCAAAGAGGGTTCAAACATAGGAGATTTCATCTTTGCATAATAATCTGGAATATAAAAATGGTGCCAGAGAGTTAGCTCTTCAAATACGGTATTGACAACTATCTTTCTCTTAGAAAGTATCTTGCTACCAGTGTAAATAGACTTCTTGAAAACCATTTCCTTCACCATGTCGATATTCTACAGCAGCCAGCATCTCTGATTTACAGGATAATACACTTGGCAGAGGAATATGAAGAGAAACCCTGAGGGCAGTGTTTAAATATCTTATTTCTTGAGGTCATGAAAGGACAAGCTTAGCCATAGGAAATTCTCCCCATGCCAGCCACGCTTGGAGACACAAAAAATTCAATGTTTTATAGGAATATTAATTCTTTTTAAAGTGCGTTGAAAAAGAACACAGCTTGAAAACCAAATTTTGTTTTCCTGAGAACAAAATATGTGTAAGAGATGACTTTTGGTAGAGATTTTCCTTATTTGAGATCCTCTACATCTTTTCTAATCAGAAAGGACCACAATAGATAATGATTTTGAATATATTTGTCACTTTGGGTTCTCTTGTCTTGGAGAAAAGCATTTGGTTGATTCTCTTAATACCTAGTCACACCTTGCTCACTGGAAAGTTCTGAAGTGATGACAAAAAATGGGAATCCCTCACAAACATCACATACTATTCTCCTGCCTCTTCTTCTCCCTGCTCCTTCCTGCCTCTTATTCTTGATCTTAAATACCAACCCCATCAGTTGTTAAGTGGCTTATGGTCATTTTCTTTAACCATGGGATAAAATACCTGACACCCACCATTTAAAGGAAGACAGGTTTACTTCAGCTGCTGGTTTCAGTCACATTGGTTCCAACACAGGAACAGACTGGCAGAGGAATGTGACAGATGAAAAGTTTTCAACCCATGGCAATTGAGAAGTAAAAGGAGAAGGAGGAGCTCTTAAATGGTCATCTGAGATGAACACACGCTTCTCAGATGAAGAAATGCAAATTTCAAATAAGTATATGAAAAATGTTCATCATTGTTTATCATTAGAGAAATGCAAATTAAAACAATTCCGAGACTCCATCTCACTCCAGAAAGAATGGCCCAGATCAAGAAAACAAACCAATAATAAATGCCAGAAGGGCTGTGAGGAAAAAGGAACCCTTCTCCACTGTGGGTGGGAGTGCAGGCTGGTGCACCCACTGTGGAAATCAGTGTGGAGGTTACTCAAAAACTAGGATTAGAAGTCCATTTGACCCAGCTATCCCACTTCTAGGCATTTTCCCAGAAGAGCTGAAAACATCATACCACAGGGTATATGTGCACCCATGTTTATAGCAGCACAGTTTGTAATAGCCAGATCTTGGAAATAACCTAAATGCCCATCACCTGAGGAACGGGTAAAAAAGATATGGTATTTTTGTACAATGGGGTACAGCTCAGCTATAAAGAAGGATTGTATCGAGGCTTTCATAGGTAAATGGGTGTGACTTGAGACCATAAATCAAACTCACATGTGTAAATACCATATTGTCTCCCTAATGAAGAAACTGAAAGAGTAATCTACTATAGATATTGTGAAAGGGTAAAAAACTTCTCAAAAGGGAAAAATAACTAGGATAGGGAGAAATGGAAGGGAAAGGAAAAAGATATAAATTTGTTTATACATACATAAAATAGCTAAGATGATTATAATACTAGTTCTATTAGTTATTGGAAAAGAATAGTTAATACTCATATGATTAGATCAATTTTGCCATCTATATCTGGCAATCTAAGTAACTTTTTTGATGATAATATGCAATGTAGCAACCATTGTTAAATTCCTATCCTCTTGTTTTGAAATCCTATATTGTTATTGTTTTGGGTTTTGGGTCATTCTTTTAGCTGTTGTTTGTATGTCTCTTGTTTTTGTTTTACTTTTCTGTGTTTTCTTTTTCTCTTTAAAATAAAAAAAAAGCAGGAGGAGTTTATGGCAAGAATATACCCTTCCATGTCATACTCATGGTCACTTCTTCCACCTAACTCTGCCTCCCAGTACCACACTCAGCTCTAGAACTTGCTCACCTGCCCAATCGTATAATCTTCCAAGCACATGTGATTTAAGGGGCAAATTTTAGAACTTAACCATAACCTGGGAAAACACTGACATTCTGAAACTGACCAAACAAAACCCTGGAATAAATTTTTACTTTTTTTTTCTCTTAAACTGATGGCCGTGTGTGTCGATCAAACATTCTCGGAGTCATTTGTCATTGGCAGAATAGTGTCCCTGCCAAGAAAAAAGTGTCCACATCCTAAACCTTAGAACCTGTGAATATATTATGTTACATGGCTAACAGGAATTAAAATTGCACATGGAATTAAAGTTGCTAATCTGCTGACCTTAAAATAGGGAGATGATTCTGGATTTACCAGATGATCCTAATACATTCGTGAGGATTCTTAAATATGACAAAGGCAGACATTAGGAAAACTTGTGTATCAGTGACGTGATAGAAGATGAAATTTGTCATTGGTGACTTAGAAAAATAGAACAGGGGGATTGCAAGGCAAAGAATGTGAGCAGCCTTTAGAAGGTAAAAACAGCAAGAAAACATAGTCTCTGAGAGTGACTCCAAGAAGAAAAGCAGTCTTACAACACCACAATTTCAGCTTAGTGAAACCCATGCCAAATTTCTAATGGGACCAAACTTTGTGATAATAAACTTGTGCTTCAAGCTAGTAAACGTGTGCTAATTTGTTACTGTCATAACAGAAAATGAATATACCTGTAATGACATATTAGACTAAACCTATACATAACACTTAAAGCTTTGATGTGTTACAAAGAGCACAGTAAACAACTGTTTTTAATTTCTACCAACAACTAATGATGGTCATGATCATGATCATGATAAAGTAGACTCAAATGGAAATTTTATTGGACATGAACTTCAGTCTCCATTCTATAAGTGTTTTAAGAAACAGAGTCTAATTCCTGAAAGAACAGGAAGAACAGGTTGGATGTGTTTTCTGTTTAGGTTTCCTCAGAAGCATTTCTGCTGGGAACCTGAGAAACGAGCTACATTCTCTTTGGAGCTCCTTCGTTGCTCACAAGTCTCTAACTGAAGAAGAATAAATTGTAACAAGCGAAGATCTTGAAAGGTCAAGCTGTAAAGTTCGCCGCTGAGTTGGACTAGGTCAGGAGCTGAGAGTGATATTTAATACTCAGGCAGGTTGTAAATTCGCCAATCCAATCAGTCTCTCCTTTGATGGTATGCTTTTTGCTTTGTAGGCTCAGGTTTATGGCAGAAGATGTTTATTTTCACATACTCTTTCCTTCTTCCTATTTTGTAAAATTCTTGGCCTTGGTATTTCTACACCCTGCTTAAGGCAATGTATTAACATAAGCCAACCAATGAGCTTCCACCATGACTTGGTTCCAATTTCAACCCATTATTGTATAAAATTTCATGTTTACAACATGCTAACTCTGTGTTAAGAATAACAACCTCAGTCACCAAAGCCTATGGACCCATCCAAGTTTCCAAGTATGACAAACAGTCATGAAAAAGACATGCACTAAAACCAAACATTCTACAATTTCTTTTGTGAAGTAGCAACATGCATCTAACAGCAAATAGAAGTTGTGTATTCAGTGCAGATATCCTTGCAGTAATTCCAAATGCTCAGGAAGGACAATGAAGAGAGATTCCTTTTAAGTCACTTAAAAACCTTGTGGGAAAAGAAAAATAAGCCTAGCAAAATATCCATTTAAGTCTCAAAAACTTTATTAGAGGCCCAAGACAGTTGAAAGCTGTAGAGTAAATCCTAAAACTATGACAAATATTAAGTAATGATGAATAGAATTTTTACAAAGTTTTAATTCACTAGTCTTTTGAGAGTATTTTCATTGCTAAATTAGCTAATTGGCATAGACCATAAGAGATTATTAAACATTTAATTCTGAATTTCTTCAATGTGCAATCTATTCAATTAGCATTTGGAAATATATGAGTGCTTGGTATAACGGAGATAAAATGTCAAAATGATCACAGAATTTTTGTGATTAAAGTGGGTAATTTACTGTTAAGGCAGTTATGATGTTGGTTGAATCTTTTCTTTTTAACCTAGGTAAGGCAGCTGAGAAAGGAGAATTGGACTTAGAATCAAGAGTTTGAAATCTCATTACCACTTTTTTGCTAAAGAGTATTACACTAGGCTAATTATTTTACTTTCTGGGCCACAGTTTCCTTAAGTATAAAGGGAAACACTGAACTATAAGGAAAAGAAAACTATTTTAGAACCTTCTGTAGCCTTTGTATAGAAAACTGGAGCACACAAATAAAGAATAAACACACAGAATTTATAACCTTACACCCTTCCTGTACTTACCTATTGTGCTTATTTATAAAAGTTAGGCAGTTTATTTGGAAATTGCTTAATAAACTCCAGAATGCTAATCTATAGCAGAAGATTCCAGAAAACTAGTTGAATTAAAACAAATAGAAAATGCAAGGTTAGCTGCATACCTAATTGAATCCATTTTCTTACATCTGATCTCAGTATTTTTCTGGCTCCATTAAACTTGACTGTGATTGGCATAGTTTTTCACATCATGTGTGGTTTGAGCAATTCCAAATGCTTAGGAAGAACAACTTTTAATGAAATAAAACTTTGAAGTTTTATAGCTATACTTTCTCTCCCAGCATTCACTTTTCCTCTTTTAAGCATGTACATTTTCATTTTGTAAACCACTTTTATTGCATTTTCAGTCTAAGACCATAAGCTATAACTGTCTCTTAACTGAGGTGCACACAGCTCACTTAGAATTACATTTAGAAGCCCTTAAAAATTACCTGTAATATTTACCTACAAAATCTTGGCCCAACCCTCTCTGAACACATTTTCTCACTTGCTTCATCCAAGTTACACTGTCCCCACTCAGGGCCTCTCTCTTATTGTTCCCTCTCTGAGACACTCTCATCCTGCAGCTTCATGGCTCACTCCTTCATAGGCTTAAAATCTGTTCAAATACTTCCTTTTCAGGGAGAATGCTATTAAATTTTCCACCTAAAACAGACAAGTGTGGATCACCAGTCTGAATCTCATTAAGCTCTCTAATTTTATAGCATTGTTTACCACCCCATACTTTGGAATTTTGACTATTTGTTTTCTTTCTTTGCTTATTAGCAAGTAAGATTATTCAAGAAAGATCAATTTGCTTGTTGTTGTATTTCAGCACCCGGGACAGTGCCTGACACAGTCTTGATAAATAGTTGTTAAATAAATTCCTGAGTGGAGAATAAGTGAATGAATATTCCAAACCCACTCTGCACTGATGTTGCTTTTTCATATGCCAGCTGGCACTGGCTTTCTTTTATCTAAAATTCAAAGTGTTCTGAAAGGTTTTCATATTTCTACTCAAAAAGTATCTAGTATACATCAATCAGAAATTAATGAGCACATCAATTTTTATACCAGGATTTGTTAAACTTTTATCTAAATTTTCTAATTTGGGAAATATTTTCTTCTAATTATTTTAGAATATGTGAATTTTAGACATATTTGCACAGATCATTTATTCATTTCCCACATATCTATTGAGTATTATTGTTGGCTTGGGTATTTATAAAATATTACAGTTGCTACTCCATCAGTTATGGTGTAGCCAATTTTCCCTTCCATCTTTTAATAGATCCAGAGACTCTCATAATTGAAACAATCTAAGAATCAGGTTATACCCACTTATTTTATAGTTTAGAAGACTGAGATGCAGAGAAATGTAGTAACACACATAGGAAATAGAAATTCATACAGGGCTCAACTTACATAAGCTTTGCCCTTTGCTTAGTTAAATTTTAGTATTTACATATTCACAAATAGAAATGCAGCTGTGAAACTGAAACCAAATTAGCAGTCAGTGGTGACTAAAGATTTCATAGCAGGTGCAGCCCTTAAATTTATCTTGTCTCACATTCCAGATGACGCAACAAGTGCAATATCCCCAGCCGTGTTCAACTGCCAGAGCCTAATACAAGTGAATGCAAAGCCCAATGCTGAAGCTCACAATTAATGTCAGGAACTCAGTGGCATGACTACTGCTAAGACATTTTTACTTTAGTAACAATAATAACATTCCATGATAATGCACATAAGGCTGACCTATTAATTATGATTAATTTGGTTCAGCCATCAAAATATGCCCATTCCCATTAGCATCTATTCACTATGACCTTTCCACTGCAAGATTATATCACAAGCCCAAAACAGCTCTCAGAATCACAAGTCATAAATTACTGACCCAGTACGTTAGTTTGAAGCATAAAATGGCATCTTACTTCACTTACAGCTGATATGAAAAACCACCAAAAACAGAGAGA
>PVJX010016898.1:0-39395 GCA_004027295.1 Dolichotis patagonum
GCAAAGACATAACAGAACTGAATCACACCTGTGAACAAATGGACTTGATAGATGTATACAGAGTGTTCCATCCAACAACATCAGAACACACCTTCTTCTCAGCAGTACATGGGACATTCTCTAAAACAGACCATATGCTAGCCCACAGAACATATTTAAGTAAATGCAAAAGAATTGAAATTATCCCATGCATGTTATCAGATCATAGTGCCATGAAATTAGAAATTAACAATAAAAGCAACTGCAAAAACCTACAAACACATGGCAACTGAGTAATACACTCTTGAGTAATCAGTGGGTCACAGAGGAAATTAAAGAAGAAATTAAACAATATCTACAAGCAAATGAAAATGCAAACATGACAGTTCTGTGATTGGACCCTGAAGAGAAGGCAGTGTCCACAGCAGATGTGAGTGCATTGGGTAAGTCTGGTAACAAAGACACATTCAAGAGAATATTGTAGCTCACGTGACAGTGTTCTCTTGTGCTTTTAACTCTTCATCATCTTTCATTTTTGTCCATATACTCAGATCATACTTTTTATATTAGTGATACTTGCTTTGTGAACATGACAAATGTTTAATGCCATGAGCAGTTGTGTTTTCAACACAGCGTCTGATGCTGTGTGAGTATCATCATCATTGTCTAGGTCTTTGCTCTCCTGATAAGTGAGCAGATCAATTCCTGGTGAGCTCCTGGACATTCCTGTTGTGGTTGGCTGACCCCTCTCCCTGTGCTGAGAATGTGTGTGCTTGTGCTGTGTTCTGCTCTTTTTGAAGGAAAACACCACAAGCATTCATGTGGATCCTGTTAATGAGTTTTGTGATTTCACCTATGATTATCTTTCTCTGTCTCAAATTTGTATTTTTTTTATTTTTTAGTTCTTATGCATTTTTCAATAGTATTTACTGTATATAATGGATGCATTTACTGTACACCCTTACACATGTGTCTAAAACACTTTAATTCTTGTTTCACCAGATTCCCTTTAACATCCCTCCTTTTGTTAGTTCCCTTTCATTTTGCAAAATAATCTGTTTTTTATCTCACATTTCTCCCATTTAACACATTTATATTTTTGTTTTCTTGCATAAAATAATCTATAAAGTACTTAAGCTTTTCTGATTTATTTCACTTATATAGTTCCAAAATTTTTTTCAGCTATTCCTTTGGCAGTGTACGACCATCAAGAATACAGTGAATGGAGGACTCAAAAAATTTATCCCCTTAAAAATAAAACATAGGCAATTGCAAAGAATAGATGATTTTCTGAGTCAAAAGTAGTAAAAGCCAATAGGTAAATCTAGTATTTTCAGCAATTAGAAAGCAAGGAAAGTAAACACATGTCTTCAACATGTTACTTGAATATTTATTATTCAGTCTATCCTTGTGTACATTTTTTAACTTTCCACATTTACCATGTACTGGTTTGTAAACACCCCCATTTTCCATGTTGTATCACAGATGCCTCTTCCTTTCCTTTCAATACTCTAGTGTTTCATTTTCACCTGAAAAATGTTCCAAATTTCTTTTACCATTTATTTTTACCCAACACTCTTTATAAATTTCTTATCACTCTATGTATGAGATTTATAATGGTTATGTGTCACATCTGGTCATTTATACACTCATTCTATCATTCCCTCTGCCTCAGTTGTCTTCTTCATCTTTCCACAAAACTTACTTTTCAGTTCTGAACAAGTTTATTTATTTCATTGAATTATTTCTAATGTGTGTGTTTTATTTTAGGCAGATCTTGTGATATTTAACTTTGTGTGAATTAATTTACACTTATTTTCTCAAGATAAACCTATTTTCCTTAGAACAACTCAAATTTACCTCTATTCTGTAGATACACCACATTTTCAGTCTTCATTTATCCTGCATGAGTATAAATATGTCACTTCTAAATTTTATCTATTGTGAGCTCCGGTAATATAAATGTGTATCACTATAATTCATGATTTTAGTACTGTACCATCAAACACACAGCATAATTCACAATCATGTATAAACATAACAATTGTTAACAAAATTAAATGATTATATTACTTGTCTATTTGTTTAATGGTTTAAAATTTTGGTAATGTTTTGAATGTGCTCCTGTGATATATAAAGTTTCCTGCAATTTCGTGTGAGATGTTATGCTTGAAAGAGTTTCATGCACTTCAGTGTCACCACACATCTGTTAACAGATCTATTTTATTAAAAGCAAGAAAACTTTCAAAGACATGCTGTGTGTGGGAGGAATATAAAGAGGAACAAGAAGCCAGTTCACCTTTCAAGATACTAAGCACAAGCCATGCAGGCCCTGAGAAAAGAAAAAGCCAAATTTCCCATTCCTGTGAGGCAGCAGAAGCCATGCTGGGGCTGAGAAGAGTAACAAGAAGAAAAAGCAGCCACTTTGCCCCTCCCATGACCTGGCACAACACATGCAAGTCCTGGGAGGAGAACAGGCCAGGTACACCCTTCCCCTGGCCTGGCACAAGCCATTCTGGGCCTAGAGGAAATAACAAGAAGAACAAATCAATTCAGCCTCCCTCTGAGCCAACTGGTTGAGCCAACTAACAATACCACCCTGACTATGGATTAGGATTCCTTAGAAGAGCTCCTGGATTTGGTTCCTGAGGGGGAAATGCCCAATGAGAAGGGCACTGAATGGCATCAGAAGTCACAAGATAAATGGAAACTGTTTGAGAAAAACAAAAATGGATAATTTTCCAGAAAATTCACATTGAAGGATTTGGCAGAATATTTTCAAATATGACTAGCTGCTTAAGTCTTAGAAATACAGACCCCAGCACTACAATGCTATTATTAATAGAGAGAAAATTTCCTCATGCTTGATCTTATATAGGGATAAACCACATATGATGAAAGCAAGTCAGAGTGTTGTTTCCACTGTTCCCTCCACGACCTCTAGAAAAGCCACTTAACTAACACATATTCTCTTAAAACATATTCATAAGCCCTAAGTCTAGGCATCTCTGAGAAGTGTTGCCTATAAGTACATGAGGCTTTGAAAGGACATGGGGATCCAAGCCAAAAGAGAGTTTATATATAAGTATAGAGGCAGGTAGGTAAACAGATATGCAAAAGATAGAATGCTACTACTGTCTGAATAAATGCTTATTTCTAACCTCTATAAAGAAAATACAGTCCCTACTCCTGTTCAGCTACCATGAGCACAAAGGGTTTGCTGAGGAGCTTGAACAGTGTCCCGAGTGCAGCCAGGATGCCATATTCCCTCCTCCCCTGAGCACTGTGCTGCACATGGTGTTGGTGCTGCTCCTGGGGACAAAGTCTCCTCAAATGAGCTGGCTGAGGGAAGAGCTGTGTGTGCTCAGACCCTGAGGAGAGGGATGTGAAGGACTTAATTCCCCAATTTGAATCATTTAATTCTTCATAAGACAACTCTTTGTCATGGGGATAAAATGATCAGAATTTTTTTGGATGATGATGATTTGGCACTCAAAAGAAACCAAAACTGACAAAATTTAAGGCATACTTTAAGATGCATGAAAGTCATATTTACTTATCAAAGTCATGTTAATAGATGAAAAGTAATTATGTAAATATGTATCCATGTAATTAAATTTAAGAGAGAATCTTAAAACTTACAACTTGTTAATTCCATCAGTTATTAACAACTTATGTGCTGTAAGGTCCCTCAGGACGTTTGAGGTAGGACAGAGAGAGAAGCACAGAGGCTGAGGGGAAGCACTCGCTCCCCAGCTTCCTTCTCTGCACCTGCTCTTGGGACCTTTTTTATATTCTGTGGATCCTCCTCGCCCTCTGCTGGTCATGGACGTCCCTGAAAGAAGGTTTTAGTCTGGCTTGCAATGCTGTCCCCTCACTATTTTCCTTACAAACTTTTAAACGACCATGTGCTCAGTTTCACACTGATAATTCATAGATAGAATGTGTTCTTGGCCTTGGGCCCAGATTGTCAATTAGCCCTTCATGGAGTCTGCATAGAATGTGCTGCCTCCTCCAGTTAATAGCTAATAAGACTCAGTCATCTCCTTCCACGAAACCTGGCACGTACACACTATAGGTACTAAAGGTGAATGCAGAGTCTGAAAAGCAGATTTCTTAGGACCCTGAAGACTCCACCAAGACTCCCCACACTGCAACTGCTGCACCTCATTCTGGATACCTACAGAGATTTCAATCAGGAAACTGTCACACATGTCACCTGTTTATCCAACTTGTGTACACTTCTACACTCAGTGTCTGTTATTCTCCTTAAATCATCTTTTAAAATATTGGCAAGGAAAATCCATCTTAGCCTCAGCTCCATGGTGTCTGCTTTTTGCCCTGATCATTTAGTGGGAACTCCAGGGCTGCCAGGTCTGGGTTCTATTCCAGAGCTTTAGAATCAGGGCTGGGCTGGTTCTCTTTAACAGAAGGAGGTCCCATGGTCACGTCAGGTTGTTATGCAGGTAGCTCTGGTGATGGATGTCTCAGAGAAGGTAGCGCCCATAGTGAATATGAGTGAATATGGTGAAGTGAGGTGATAATGACAGCCATCATGAAATTATCATGGCTCATTATGTGATAGTTTCTTGAGTATGTATCTCTGCCCATCTCACTTTTATGCATGTACACAGATCATATGTTTTTGTATTAATGGGATTTACCTTATATTCAGGTAAGATAAAGAAAATGTCACACTCAGTTGTGTTTTGTATATAGGGCTTTATGCCCTGAAGATGTTGTTCTCAATTTCAGGGCCTGTTCTAAACACACTACTCTATGATCCAGTGCCTCACATACACAGACATGCATGCTGACATTTGGAACTCCCCATTCTTGAATTGTGAACCAGGGTGACTTTCCAAGCCAGGCAAAATGGCTTATTCCTGTCAACACAGCAATTAGTATCCTGAGGCAAGATGATTCCTTTGAGTTCAAGGCCAGCCTGGGCTACATAGAGATCAAGAGAGCCTGAAGTTTGTAGTGAGAGTTTGTCTCAAAAAATAGTATGAATTAATGATGAATGAAACAAAATCAGACACAGAAAGACAGATACTTCAAGAGGTCTCTTCTATTTGAATATAAAGTAGCTGATCTCACAGAAAAATGGAGAACAATTATTGACACAGAATATATGCAGCCAATACAGAATTTGGGGATTGATTCCAAGGGACAGATTCAGAGAGGATAGAGGGAACGACTCTTGGTGTTCTTTCATACAGAAAGGTGGTGACAGGCTATAATATTATAATTAATATATAATATATAATTGGGGTATATAATTCCAGATATCTGGAGGAAAGGACTAGTGTCATTATCATAATACAGAAAAGATTAATGCTTCAAAGAATGGATAACTTAAATGACCAGAGTTCATTAATACACAGATCACAAATATATCAAAATATCACCAAGGGATTCATAAAAACATACAGCTATTTTACCTTATTTAAAAATGAAAATTAGGGGAACTCACTTTCCCTTTGCCTTCTATCTCTCTTAGAACTTTTTTCCTTTCAATACATTGTTCCTTTTCTTAACCCCTTTTTAACATGGAAGTCCTTTGTGAATTTTGTAGAACAGAAACTTGGAGTTACAGATAGCTAGCAAGGTGAGGTGTATTGTTTATATTATTTGAAGGACTTATGTCTTAAGACTTGTATAATTTGGAAATCTTCCTCACAGATAAGGGGAAGTAGGTAAGAGTTTGCTTCTGTTTCATATATTCTGCATTATGATGCATGTCAGTAATCAAAATTTTATATTTCAACTTTTTATGTAATGTCTTGTTTATAAATGCTTTTATATAATTTTATGTATAGTCTTGGTAATAAATGCTCATATAATTTTGTTAAAGTGATGGTCCATTTAAATTGAGAACCAGGAATGTTATGCTGCTTCTTTATTCCTGTTTTACATATGTAGCATTTGGACTTAGTTACTAAATTTTCCAGTGTTCCTTTTGTGACTTAACTACTATGGTTTGATATCTCAAAACTCTAGGGAAAGGTAATGTTTAGAGTTCCCCCTAGTATATTTTGACATGAAATGCAAGAAAATGGTCTTTTACTGCAATCAAGTTCATTGTTAGAAAATATACATATCTATTAATAAATAATGAGACCTTAACTGCCAATTAAAAGTCAATAGGTGGGCAAGCAGTGTTTAGATTGCAGGCCTGATTTCACTAAGACAGAGTGGCCATCATGACCCTCTGCTCTAAAAGGGACATGTCAAGTGTGTGCTGCATCAGTTCCCTTTCTTGTCTGATCTACAATGAGAGGCAATTATCTCTTGAGATTCTCCATCTTCACGATTCCAGGCTGAGGACAATGACTTACAGCCAAGTTGTTTAAATAACTTGCTGTGATCATCAAAAGAAAAGTGTTGTAGCTTGGTATAAATGATGCCATCTTGAGTCCTGCATGTAACTAGTGACTGGTATTTGACTCAGGAAAATGGAAAATTACTCAGAGTACAATCCCATGAGAAAAACAGAATGACCTATACCCAGAGGAGAAAAATTAACCTGCTCAACAACAAAAAAGGATACAAGTATCAGCCAAATGATAATATAAGATTCTAGCTAAATTATTTCCAAAAGGATATCTTTTTGTGGTTTTCTGTTTTTAAAGCCTTGTAATTTTCCAGTGTAGGGTCCTCAGTGAGACTCTGAAATGATTCCACACAAGTGGTCATTAAGCTCAGCTAAATAAATCCAAGTTTATCAATTTGGCTGCTTGGATTCCTATATTATTAAAGAACCCACTTCAAAAAGATATCCTTTCTTTCACATTATTTCTAGTCATTTTTTTGCCATTTCATCCATTCCTTTATGTTGGAGACATGTGAGATTAGCAAAAAAAATATATATATATAAACTTCCTAAACTTCCTCCTTCCCAACAACTAAATTAACTGCATAAAAAATGATCATTTGCTAACATCAAAGACAGGGAATTGAGCTTAGATTTTATATATATAGAGATAGATAGATAGATAGATAGATATAGATATAGATATAGATATAGATATAGATATAGATATAGATATAGATATCCTATGGGTCAGATAGACATCAGAAATTTTCCTTTCTAGGAAAACACCCATGAAACCCATGTCTTTATTTAGCATTCTGGGCACCAATTTCCCTAAGTAGAATGACCCTGAGACACAGTGGAAAAAACTGACTTCCAGGTAAAATCAGTAGAATCTAGTTCCAAAGCACCACACTGATGGGAACACACTATATTTATCCTAAGGGAGGAACTCCTATCTTCTCTGTTCCCTCATAGATTTAGTTATTATTTATGTGTGTAAAATAACTCAATAGTAAATTATGGAGTTGAAACTTTAAGTGTAAACTTATAAAGTGCTGTGGAAAAAAGTTTACTCAAGCTTTTATCTATCCCTTGTAGAAACTGAGCAAGCAGTGTTTGCTCTGTCAGCTTGTTAAACACTTTAGAGAAGTTACCACTCTTAAAGCAGCGTACAGATTTCTCTAGCATTTTATGGTGGTGCTCCATTGAAGATAATGACCAATGGAATTTTAATGAGACAGGCAGCTGGATTCCTTTCTGGAGACAGATATCTGGTTGTATGGGATCAAGTAACTGAGATGTCATGGCCAGGGCCTGCTATCTGGCAGATACATAAAAGTTTCTCAGTAGAAACTGGCTCCCAGCTGCAGAAATGTTTCCACTTTTCTGTTGTACATGTGTCTCTTTACTATTAAATTGGAAACTCCACATTTTTTCCAAATGGCTTGGAATTAAATTGAAATCCACCTTGTCATTATACTACCCATCTTCCAAACATTAGGCCTATTTCTTTGAACAACTTTTGCCTTTTCTGGAGGAGGAAAACAACT
This sequence comes from Dolichotis patagonum, assembly GCA_004027295.1. NCBI lineage: Eukaryota > Metazoa > Chordata > Mammalia > Rodentia > Caviidae > Dolichotis > Dolichotis patagonum. Next base: position 7,849 of record PVJX010016898.1, read on the forward strand.
ATCAGAGAAATGATTTACATATGTGCCTGACACATGCTTATTAAGAGTAAGAAAGAGATTTCAGTCAGCCCTTTTGCTTTCATGTGCATGAAGAAGACAAATAAATAAGCCTTTATTCACATGTAAATTGTGATTATTAGGTGATGGATATAAATTCAACATGTGAGCTTCAGAAGTATATAAATTTTAAAATGGACTTAAAATGCATAGCCTTGTCTTACTGGAACAAAACATTGATTATGTGATTAGGAAAATAACAGAAATGTCTTAAGAGACTTTTTCACCCTAAAACCCAGAATACAGTTTTTCTGCAAACCATTTTTACCTATTTATCTCTAGACGTGACCTCTTTTGGAGGCTGGGTATTGTTCCAACTATTTGCAACTCATTTTTTTTTTTTTTTTTGATTTGCCCATGTTTGAAAGAATTAGGAAGAATTAGTTTAATGCTAAACAATGCTTTCTTCTTTAAACAAATTGTTATGTCTGAGATCAGTTATAACTTATCCTCATGAAAATACTTGTGGGAGTAAGTACACAAGTTTCTGAAGAAGAAAAGGTTACATACCATTTTGAGCATAGATAATTTTGCCAGATTTTATTTTCTGAGCTCTTTTTGGATGATGTCCACCTGCCCTGAAGCAGAGTCTCCTTAAGGCATGATTTGAGGATATAAAAAATCAAATATAAATTAATACAAATGCCTGATATTTTATTCTTTTTAAAAATGATGGATTCAAAGTCAACATATCTTATTCCTTTGGAATATATTCTTAAGCACTGCAAAAATATTTTACCCTTCAATGTTGAAAAAGTGACTTTTGAGGGCCAGTGTTTTATCCTAATAGCACAAGATCTTGTCTGGAAAACAAAAAGTCATGAGTTGAATCCCTGCTACCAAAAAAAATTACCATTTGATATTTCCTGAACCTGCACAGGAACACCATGTATTCTAGAGCCAAATTGGAATGCACAGAGAATTATTAATTATGGTACTGTACCATAACTAAGATCATGTTGTAGAAAAGTAGACAAAAGGTCAGAATTGCCTTACGTTCAAACTTTCTTCACAAAAGAGATAATTATGTTTTGCACTCAAACTATAACTATGTCATAAAACTACCTAAGTTCATGAGTCTCGCTCATCCTCACTGATCTAAAGCTGACTAAGCTTAGTTTAGGAAAGCTTTCAGATGACACTGATAAGTACATTAAAGGCTATAGACGACATGCTCACCTCTATGGGCTGGACTGGAAAGATGTAATATAACTCTTACATCAAACATTGACTTGTAATGAGAGACAGGCAGAAATACAAGCTGCTATTAAATTTGGGATGAATATCAGATTGTTTAGTTGAGAAGACCAGAAGATAGACAATAAGGGAAATAAGCAGTTCCCACTCAGCCCAAGCAGTACCTATCCAAGACATTTGTTTACCTAACAGCTGAATGGGACATCAAATAGGAAACATTTTCATGTATACAACCTTTAACGTCTAAATATCACAAAAAAAAAACTTCAATTGTTTTAAATTGTCAGTTATTCAGCAGTAATATTACATTAAATTTAAAAAATAAAAACCCCTCTTAATTCTTACAAGAGGCATTGAAAAACTTTATGTCCATAACTCCATCCAAAAAAAGAATATACATGAGAATAAACCTAACAAAGTAAAAGACTTCTTGAAAATTACTTCTTTCTAAAAAATTGATTGAACAGGTTATCAGAAAATGTTTTGATACCCTTATTCCTGTGGCAGAAGAATAAATGTTGTAAAACTGGCCATGCTCCTAGAGTTATTATGCAAATTTAATGCAATTCATAGCAAAATTGCAGTAGCATATTTCACAGAATTAGAGAAAACTATTCTAAAATATATTTTGAAACAGAAGAAACCTAGAATACCAGAAACATTTCTGAGAACAAACCTCAATGGAAGGGACATGAGAACTGCTGACTTGAAACTGGACAGCTATGAAAAAATAAAACACCTTGCTACTGGCATAGAGGAAGAAAATGACCCAAGAATCAGTGGAACAAATTGGAATATACAGAAATACCTATAAGCATATTCAGTCATCTTATCTTTGAAAATAGGACCAAACACTCGATAACTTCATAGAATGATAACTCTCCCTAGACTGATAACCTCATAAATGAGGTTGGAAAATCTGGCTTCCATATAACTCAGGTTAAAACTAGACCCATTTTTTCACCATTCACTAAAATAAAATTGAAGTACATCAAAAATATATATAGTGAAACAAAAACACTGATTATGCACGAAGATAGAGTAAAAGGTCTTGATGACATTGGCACAGGCAGACTTTATGAACAAAAGCTCAGTTGCACAGAAAACATCACAAAGAATCAACAACTGTGACTTTTCACTAAAATGGTTTTGCACTGCAAGAGAAGCCACTCATAGGATGAAGAGACAACACATGGTGTGTGAACTAACATTTGCCAGCATTTTGTTAGAGAAAGAACTAATATCTGGAATATATAAAGAAAATAAAAATCAGACTTCCTAAATTTAAAGATTCAATTCATAATGGGTATCTAAAATGAATTAGATGTTTATCAGAGGAAAATAGGAAATGTCAAATTTATATAAGAAAAAAGTGTTTAACATCTCTGGTCATTGGAAAAGACATGAAAAAAAGAATGCTAAGTTTCCATTTCACAACAGAGAAATACATGTTATCAAGAAAGCAAACAAGAGTAAGTGCTGGGGAGCTATGTAGATAAAGCAAGCCTTCTTCACTGTTGGTGGGAGGATAGAGTGACACAACCTGTGTCAAAATCACTGTGGAGATTTGTGGGAAAATTAAAGTTATGGACTACAGATTTACATACATGGGACAAGGGCCTGTATCTCAAGGGCAAGGTTGTGAGTTCAATGTCTGATACTAAAAAATAAATTAAAAACTAAAATGAAAAATAAAACCCAAGAAATTAAACTAGAGTTTCTTTTTGGCCCATCAAATATCCTAATTGTTATTTTACTGAAATAACTAAAAGCATCAGGACACAGCAATATATTCACACCTATGTTTTTTGTGCCTCAATGTGTAACACATAAATCTTGGAGACAGCCTAAATGTACACCACTAAATCAGAAATAAAAGACATGTGTTACTTTTGTGCAGTGGGGTACTATCCAGACATAAACAAGGATAAACTTAACATATCTTTTTAATCATTGGAAGCACCTTGATAACATGCACTTAAGTGAAATGAATCAGAAATACACATACAAATAGAGCATTGTATCTCTGGTGTGAGAAAGTAAAAGTATAAATAAGTCTAAAGCTTATAAGGGATATTGTGAAATAGAAAGAAACTTTTCAAATGGAAAATGAAAAATGAAGAGCAATAATGGAAGGAATGAAAAAGAAAAAATGAGATAAGGAAAAATAGAAATAAAGATGATATAAATAAGGAAGGGAAGTGTAATTAATGAGTTTCATGGAAAAGAAAAAAAAATCAAGATACATCATGTAAGGAACAAAGTCCCTATGATGAAATTGATCATTTTTATACCTAGAATATAATAATATTCACTAACTTAAAAAATTACTAAAAAATAATATATGCTTAAGCCAAATGTTACTATACTTGACAATTTTTCATACCACTATCAATATTGTAACTTTAATTTCTGACTTTGCTTACTAAATGTGCTATTAAAAAAATTTATGAGTCATTAACTTGCACAGATTCTTGGATTTCAAGACTAGCAAAAAATATGGTTCAACAAATAAAACCCACTTTGCTCTCTATAGTCCCCTCTGGGTGAGATATTTGATCTCTTGCTAAGATGAATAAATTCCCTTCCTCACCCTGAAGCAGTTACAGAAGATGGACCATGTAGCCTTCTGCAGAATTTAATGAGGAGTCAAATTTGACAGATAAAATATAATGGAAGAAATAAGATATGCCAAAAAGAGACAAGTAAAAAGCATACTTTTGAAACTATATTTTCAAAACATGAATCCATTTTAATATTTTTCCTAATTCCAGGAGCAGAATAAGAAGGGAAAATTCCCATTTACACAGAAGATTGTTTAGTCATCATTTCTTAGCAGCAAATGGACTTTTCACATGTAAAGAAATCACTGCTTACCTATGGAATAGGTTTTCATCATTAACCCTACCTTATCATACTATATATGGGCCATTGTACTCACCTACCCAAATGAAGGAGACTAGATGGACAAATTTCAGATTCCCACTACCAAAATTACATGTTTTCCAGTTCCAAACTAGAGTACAGATCACACGCTTGGTGGTCTACATTCAACTCCTCAATATGTACAAAAATTTCATCCTAATAAACACTTTCTCTACCTTGTATTTACATGTTCTTAAAATTTTCCTTTTGTGAGAGGATTCAGTGCACCTCCATACCTCTCATGAGTATGACATGTGAAGTTCTTCTAACACCAAGTTCAGTGACAGTACACTTGGAGATGAGACTGAAGACCAAGGAAGAAATGAGTGAAAATGAGGGGTAATGGCAGGATCAATATTATCACAGTATATTACATATAATATATATCAACAGAAACTTAGAAAAGATCACACATTCATCTCAATAGATGCACAAAAACCATTTCACAAAGAGCAACAAACATTTATGATAATTTTCTTACAAAATTGGAAAACATGGTTTTTATCTCATTCTAATTAATCCATCTCTGATAACAGCAAACATCAGTCTAAATGGCCCAAAACTGAAAACTCTCAGATATCTGGAAAAAAACAAAGGTTTCCATTATCAACAATTCTTTTCTATGTACTTCAGGAAACAGTAGCCAGAGTAATGGAACAAGAAAAAATTAAAGCAATAAATATGAAAATGTAAAGAAATGTAAAGAAAATGTAAAAGAGAAACAAACAACAATGAAATAACTAAGAAGAAATAGTTAAATTATCATTATTAGCTGATGACATGATTCTCTACTGGACATGATGTTGTATCTATAACATCTCAAACATTCCAACCAAGGAATTCTAGACATAAGAAATGAATTCAGTCATGTATCTAGATGCAAAGTAAACACTAAAAACTCAGTAGTGTTCTTGTGCAAAAATAAACTATGAGAAGAATCAGTGAAAAAATCCCTTCACAAAGCATGAAAAAGTGAAATACTTAAAAATCAATGTAACAAAAGAAAGCAAAAAAGCTCTACACAGAAATTAGACACTCTGAAAAAAGAAATCTAAGAGGATATTAGAAAATGAAAAGCTATTCCTTGCTCATGGTAAGAAGAAATAATGTAATTAAAGTGGTTATTTTCCAAAAATTTTATATGGGTATCATGCAATTCCAAACATAGTGCAATTACGATGCCTTCCAACAATAGAGAAAAGATTCCTAATATTCATACATTTGGACCAGAATAAATCCAGAATACCAAAAATAATCTTACATACCAAAGATGAGGCACGGTGCACCACAATCTCTTGACTTATAACTACATTACATAGCTATTATGATAAAAAAAAAAATTGGGTACTGCAAAAAAAAAATAGGATCAATAGTGTCAATTAGAAGATGCAGAAATGACTCCAATAACTGACAAGCTCTTTATGTTTTACAAAGGATATAAATACTTTCCCTGAAAGAAAAGTAGCCTGTGTAATATATGGTACTTGAACAACTGGAATTCCACATGACAAACAATGGAATATACCTATGTATCTTACCATGCAGTAAATGAAAATAGAAATATGTCAAAAACCTAAATATTCTTGATAAATGTAATTGTTAGAAGAAACACAAAATCATTTGTGAGGGCAGATAGGCAGAACAATTGAGGACATAGTGTAGGCAAAATCTTTATAAACAAACCAAGATCACACAAAAATATCACAAAAAAATCAACAACTGGTATCTCATCTTATTAAAAAGCTTTTGCTCAACAAAATAAATTGCTTCAGAGTGAAAACAAAACCTATTGAATGGGAAAATAAATTTGGCTGTTTATTCACAGATGAAGGACTAATATTTGGAACATATATAAAATTGGAGAAAATCAGAAACACCAAATTTAAAGACTGAATCCAAAAATGGTCATCTCAGATGAATACACTCTTCTTAGATGAAGAAGTACAAATGGCAAATAAATAAATGGAGAAAAGTTCCATGTATTAGTCTCCTGGGAGACGCAAATTAAAAAAACACTGAGATTTCATCTCACTACAGAAAAAGGGAAATTATAAAAACACCAAAATAAATTGCTAGGAAGAATGTGAGAAAGAAAGAAAACCTTCTTCACAGTTGATAGAAGTGTAAACAGACACACCCCACTGGAAATCAATGCAGACATTCCTAAAAAAATCCAGTACTACAGGGCCCATGTGCTACAACTCTTCTCCAACTTGATATCTTCCCAAAATAATTTGATACATTTTACCAGAGTGATGTACGTACACCCATGTTTATAGGACAACATTTTTTTAATGCCTAACTCTTGAGACTATACCAAATGTCCATCAACTAATGAAGGTATAAAAAACCCATGATTTTTTTATACAGTGGTGTAATTCCCTGCCATGAAGGACAAACTTCAGACATTAATAGATAAAATGTTGGGCACTCACAATCTCCTTCAGTGAAATAAATGACACAAACTTATATAAATATAACATTCTCTCATTGGTGTGAAGATTTGAACATGTAAATACAAAGCAATTGCAAAATAGATATAAAGAAATAATAAGCAGTTCAAAAAAAGGAGATCTAGGGAAGGGGAGTATGAAAGGAAAGAAGGGGAAAAATGATAAAAGATGGAAAAAACAGAAGAAATCATTGAAAATACAAACGGATAGAGGGATTGTAGAGAGCAAAAGCGAATGACAAAAAAAGGAATCAAAATTTATCATGTATAGGTACAATTTACCTGTGATGAATGTGAATATTAAGTATATTTCAATTGTTAAAATAATACTAATAATGATGATAATAATAATGCAACTCCAATCAAAATCAGTGTATATTATAGGCAGCCTGCAGTACACTAAAATGTAATCCACTATTCTCTGCAATTTATATGAACTTATAAAATCATTTTGAGTTTCTATGTATGTGCAAAGATTTGTTAATTATCTTAATATTGTCATTGAGTTATATACTTAGCAAAGATTAAAATCTCCAGTTGTTTTCAGTTTCGAGAAATAGACCACGGAAAAACAAATCTTTTGCCATTAGAAATAGATGAACATAAACACACAAATACACACAAACAGGTCCAGATTCACTACAGCCAGCTTTCTTCTTGCCAAAATTCCACTGTTTGAATTCAGCATTGTAAATAAAATGATTGGAGGATTGATATCAACAGATTATCCCCTAAATTCTATTGGATCTTCAGGACTATGGGCTTTGGCCTCCTCTCATCCTGAGTCGGGTAAAGACCAAGGCTTTATTTTCACCCCATAACAGGCTGACCTCAGGAAGACCTTCCTTGATCCAGGAGTTGACACTGCCATATTCCATCATCCCCAAGTCCTACACTACTCTGTTTTCCTTCCATGCTTATTTTTGCCTATGACTGAGATGCTGGTACAGTACACATCTAGTATATCACCAAATTTCCATGTTATTTCCACTGAATCATGTTCTACTTCGGTCAGCATTCATGATTATGAAACAAGCTCAAAAAGCACTCCATGGCACAGATTATGTCAGAGATGGAAACAGCCTCCATATTCCCTGGAAACCCAGTTATGTGTATTGTGTATGTCTATGTGGAGATGATCTGGAAAATACACATTTAATTCCTACCTTATAAATGCTTGCTTCTGTATTAAGATCAAAATTGAATGTTTTCTTCTAAAACATTCAGTAAATGCAGGGCAATCGGGACCGAGCTTGAGGCAAAAGAGGAACTGGGGATGCAGGAAATAGTATTTTTCTAGTTAGAAACTGCGTATGAGCCCATAGACTCCACATGCACTAATGAAGTCATTGTTAAGCATGTCAAGACACAGAGCTGCAGGAGAATTTGCAGAATTTTGCCTCTTTGCAGGAGGCTGAAGTTGCAGCAGGAATAATACAGGGAACCGTGGTCCCAAATGGCTGTCAAGCCTCATGACACAGACCTGAAAGGATCAGAATGAAGCCAGTACAGCGGTCAGGTCAAAGACTTCACAGATTTCATGTGCAGACTCAAAGTTCATCAGATAACAACTAGTCCATCTGTATCCATCTCAGAATAATTGGCCCCATACTTACATTTCTAGCCTCTAGGCTGTTTCCTTGTGTATTGATTCCTGCTGTCTGAGGAAGTCATCCAGCAAGAAGGCTCCAATTCTAGGGCCCTTTTCTAGCAGGTAACCCTATATCCAATACATGGCAGCAAAAATATGAAGGAAGACTCTACATAATGTATTGTCCTGATCTCTCTGTGCTTCTTTCCAGTTCACAATGCACAGCCTTCCTGCGCCTCCCAATAGCTGGTGATGAAAGACCAAATACTTGAGACTGAAGGAACAAGGAAAGTGGTCCAAAATCTAGACTGATGAGCAAGTTGACAGGTGCCATTCCTGGATTACATATGGGTTGCTTCAATGCTCCCCAAGGGCATTACTACACTTAAAATGAGGTTGCTCTTGTCTTTACTGAGCAAGGACTGACTAAATGCATTTTTTGCAAGTTTACTCCTACATCTAATAAGAAGGATGGAAATTGTACTCCAGTGATTTGAAATTATGTACTCTAGGAATGACTCCTAAACACCGAGGGGGGATACTGAGAACATGCCACATCTACTCAGTTTCAGAGGAGGCCAATGGTTTTACTGCCCTATCAGAAAACAAGGCCTATTTTAGCATTTCAAGACTGAGACCGGAATCCAGGACATTTATACTGAGCCATCTCCACAGCACTGTTTTTTATTTGCAGAAGTATATAGGCCTGGGCTTAAATTGTAAAGTTGAAATTCTCTCGTCTCAGGTTCTCAGATTCCTTAAATCACATGAAATCACTACCTTGCCTATGTCTGAAACATTTCATTTTAAAAAAATGATAAAACATTAAGATAAGGAAACACAATTGTAGTAATTTGTCAGCAATATTCTACCTCAGGATCTAGTGTGGAGAAATAACAACTCCTCAATGTATATTTAAAATATTGGAGAGTAATATGTTACACATATAGAAACTTACACATATAACATCATATATATATATATATACACATATATGTGTGTGTGTGTGTGTGTGTGTGTGTGTGTGTGTGTGTGTGTGTGTGTATTTTTAAAATTTTGGAATATATTGAAAAATGTATATGAATAAACAATTATACTGGTAGTAAATACACAAATTGGCATAATAACTATAGTGTAATCAGCATCCTGTGAATGTGCTATCTTTCTCTTCATCTCACCTTCTTGTCAGGTTGTAACATCAAGTGATAGCTCTCTGATGAAGGAAACTGAGATCCATGATGGAGCCAAGTGACATGAGATTTATTTATGCTAGTGAGAATGCACCATGATTAGACTTTATCAATTTTATTTCTGAATTTTATTTTAATATCATAAAATGCTGCTGAAATGCCATTGTGGAACATGTGCCTAAAAGGAGACTGTGACAGTTTAGCGGTGCCATGCCCCAGACTGGACAGCAAAGGGCAAAACTGGTGTACTATCTTCCCTGCATGAAATTTTTTGCTAGGGAAACCTAATTCTATGGCCTGCGCATGGCATACCTGTAATCCAAAGACTCAGAAGGCTAAGGGAGAAGGACTGTTGCAAATTCAAGACCAGTCTGGACTATAAAGTGAGAACAAAATCAGCCTGGACAACAAAGTGAGCCCCCAAACCAGCCTATGCTATAAAGAGAGCCCAAGATCAGCCTAGACTACAAAATGAGCTCAAGGCCAGCCTGAACTTCATAGCAAGACAGTTTCAGACAAAAACATTTTAATGCTACAATTCTCATGCATTTAATTCATGCACTTGTGATTATTACCTGCTTTATTGTACACTGGTGCCTCTGTCTTTCTGGTGTCACAATATCACATCATTTCCCTCACTCACTATTCCTATTCTGGGATCACATTTCATGCATCTTCTTTTGAAATCTAGGAACTTGTGTGAAATCCTGATTCACTTGCAGATTCAGGATTCTGTTATTTATAAATGACTGACAATATAAGAATGATGGTGTTTACATTTGTATAAATGCAGACGATGTATAATAGGCAGTAGGAGCATACAACGTTCAAAAGTGGAGAGCAGCAAGAAACAGAGGAAAAACATAAATAGGGCATGTTCAGGCAACAATAAAGAATTCAGACCTACTATACACATTGATGTCTTCCAAAGATGAAGTTACATTATGTACTAGAAACAGGCACTAATGCAGTTATACATATTTTAAATTTGCTTTTGCTTTTCTGATTATCTTATCAGAAGCATACATACATAGATGCATGTCACAAAATTGGTGAAGGACACTTCTGAATGTGTTTGTGTAGAACCTTCTAGAAAAATAACTGAGACAGATCCAAGTGGAAAAAAATTTTTGTGAGAAAAATAGGTTTCATCTATGAAGGTGATACCAGTGTATCAAAAATGTGGGGACAATTCTTCAGAATCCTTGTGTTATCTTTAAAAATTGTGATTTTTTTAATAGTAAGACTACAGACAAAAGTATCAGCTAGTTATGTGTGACACTGAAACCCAACATGAACATGCTTTGGGATATCTCCATCTTTAAGTGGAAATTTATAGTCATCATGAAACATATCACAAATAATCATCACAAAATGCTAATCTTTATTAGCTAAGAATTCCTTTCTCAGATACAGTTCATGTGTAGTAATTATTTTCTGATTCTCTTCAAACTTTGCAGAAAAAAAGGAAACATTTTACCAAAAAAGGCCTATCACAACCAGAATCCCCTGCTCAGAAAGAAAAGACTCACAAAATTATCTGTACATGAGACACAATAATTCCAATATTCTGCAGTTTGTCATATTCAAGTGTAATACTTCACACTGATGGTGTTAAAGCAATAATCTATAATATGAAAAATCACATATAACCAAATCCTATTTTAAATGGGAAAATTAATCTTGAAATATCCAATGTGAATTGTCCATTTTTCCTGTGCATTGTTCCTTTACCCATTCTACTTGAGTATAGGCCATGGCTGCCCTATCTCTAGTGACTTTCATGCTCTATTCACCTTTTTGACCTCTTCCTGTATGCTTACACAACTATGCATGTAGTCAGTACTCTAATAAGTCTTAGATCCTTTTTAGAAGCTCCTCTCCCTTTAAAAAGATGAAATTGCCAAAAGTTCAAATCCTTATGTGGTTGAATAACATCACTCAACAGAAATTATAAACCTGAAGCTGTGTCACAGATTTATGACATTAAAATATATATTACAGAAAAACTTGTTATGTGTAATCCTAAACCTAATGTCTAACCACTCACCTCAGTTTCTGCCAATTTAAAATTTCTGTTTTATCCTCTTATTCGGTGGCTACATGTCAAGCAGTATGATCAAAGTGGACCACATCAGTACAATAATGATTAAAAAAATTCCAGAGAAACAAAGACAGAAAATACCCACAATAGTGTTCACATTTCCAAACGAGATTGCACTGCTCTCCTGATAGAGCCGCTCAGGAGAAACAGGTGAATACAGCTCTCCAAACTGCAAACAACTGGGTAAGGCTCATGTTCTACAGGGGAAAATATGAAGACTGGAAGGAATGACACAAAAGTGCTTTTTGAGTTTCAAAAGGAAAATGACTTGATCAACCTAAAAGTAACTAAAAACAAAATGCAGTGAGTATAAACAAAAAATATCTGATATTGCAAACACTATCGCTAAGCGTTAGATTTTTTTCAGCTTGCTTAATACAAATGCCTTGATCTGTATTTCAGATGTAACAGAAAGATTGTTATAATACAATGCTAAATATCATATGTACCTTACTGAATGCAGGACACTGTGAATCACTCATTGTTCACACATGGTGTCCTTTTTCTGAGACCAGAGACTCATCTCGGTATCAGCTAACATGAGCATATAAACTTTGCATTGTGCCATGTATCAATAGTAGAAACTATGTGTCAGCTTAAAAATTCCATATAAGTTTAAACTGCAAACATTTTCTCTTCATTATCTAAGGGTCCCATGGACTTTGGAAAAAGTTATTTGGGATGCACATAAGCCCTCAATGTGCATCTCATATTGAAAAAGCTCTTGCTCAGTTATCCAGGGTGGCCTTGGATTTGAAACTCTCCTAACTCTCCCAAGGAGCTGGCATTAAATTTATGCACCAACATGACACAATGTTGTTTACTGAAACCTTGGTGAAACTTTGTGGCATAAAAATGAACACACTGATCCAGGCATGGTAGTTCATGCCTGAAACCCTAGCACTACAAGGGATGATGCATGAGACTCTCTTTAAACTTTTTCCCTCTTTATACTTGTCTCACCTCATGCTTTCACTCTATAAATATTCCTAGAAGATACAGATTCTCTAGCAATCTGCTTGGGACCTCTTCTGTCACTCTCTCTGATGAAAGCTTTCTTTCACTCAATAAATACTTCTCCTCTTAACCACCATTGTTCCTACAATTCATTCTTAAATTTAAGAGAAAATGAACTTGTACTGGACATGTAGTAGGCTATGAGTTTCATTCCCCTCTCATGCTCAACATTCAAATTGCTGGCAAAGTTTCAACACACTTTGCCACCTTGGACAAAGTGTTAAGAACTCATCTCAAAATGCATCAAAACTTTTTTCAAATTTGGGAGGATGTAGGTAAGGGTCAAATTGCTGACGCCAGTCACTGGGCAATAAGAAACATCATATGAGCCTTAAAAACTTTGGTGTCCAACAGAAAGAAACCTCTTCCTATGCTGCATTAGTTGTGATGCCCAATATATTTTCAAACCAGCAGTACTAGTGTTCTAATTTCCTATCTTACCTCAGAGATGATTAGGGGAGCTGAGCAGTGGACACAGAAGAAGTACTTATCCATGACAAAGTTTCCCTCCTTTCTATAGGCCTGTGAGCCTTTGCCTGCTCTCAGACCTAGCAAGCAGACAATCCTTCAGTGCTATCACACTAGGTCAAGCTCACCTGATAAGGCCTTTACTGTTCTGGCTGCTGATTGGGCCTCCCTCCACATGCCCCTGCTCTCTCATTTCCTTTCAATCAGCATGGCTCCTCTTATTCAAAAAGAACTTTTGTTGCTAATCTTGAATATTCATACAGATCCTGACTATGTAAATATACCCTTACTTCTGTAAAAAGTCCATCTCAGTGTTTCAATTTTTTTTTTTGTCTTGTTGAGACACAGTCTCCCAATTCAGCTCAGGATGCCCTTGAGCTTACTTCATAACCCAGGCCTGCCTTAAACTTGCAAGGATCCTCCAGTATCAGCCTCTTGAGTCCTGGGATCAAGGGCATGTGCTACCATGCCCCACTCAGTGTTTCAAATTTGAAGTCAAAGTCTAAGCACAACCCAAAGGCTTTGTTATGGGCTAACCTAAGCACCGCCATTCTGTTCTGTATGCGTCGCCCCTTTCCCAAAAAGGCCTAAGTTTTGGTTTCTTGCTTAAGTTTCATTTTACTGGAAATCAACCTCACAACCCCCTTCCCTCCCTGGTGGGCTGTCCTAAATTCCAGAGGTCAATCATAAAATGTGCTAATAGTGCTGTTCTGTAAAAATGTTTAACTTCAAAGAAAATTACAAAAAGTTCTGTGTGGCCCAACTTCTATCTGGCTGTGTCAACAGTGACAGCATTCCTGTGGTTTTTAACTTTAAAAGCCACTCCCCTTAGCTGTAAGGCACGCATTCTTCGGGTCGATCCTGAGGAGACTGCATCATCAGGCCACCTGAATAAAGCCTTTGCTCCCCAAATTAAACCTCTTGCTTCCTTGGATTTTATTCCAGGGTTCGAGCTATCACAACTTCAGCAATTTTTTCCCATTTGTCATCAATTTCCATTTCCACTGTCATGTTTATCACATATCTACATCTCTATAGATGCCAATTTGCTGTGTTTCTCATGTAGAATTAACAGGCAGTACCTACAGGAAGTTGTTCTCTGCCGGAACTTGCATCACCATCCCCCAAAACTTCACAGCGTTCTAAACTCTATGAAAGCCTTGCTTCAAAAGTTCAATTGTAAAAAATTGTTTATTCACTTAGCTTATAAATAAAGGTAAAGTTGCAAAATTTACTGAGGTAAAGTTGCAAAATTAGAGGCTTTGATAAGAATTAAAATGAGAATAGACACTGACCTAGGGCTTTGAACCAGCAGGAATTTTCTCCTCCACAATAAAATGCAGATTCCTGTCTACAATGGTGACTTGCAGATGCAAATTACTAAATACCTGAGATAACAGAAATGTAAATACAAGCAGCCAGTTTATCTCTAAACCTTGTTTCCTGTAGACCCCACAGGCTGAAGTAATAGATTAGAGAAACTGGGCACAAAAAGGTTTGCTGGGTGTGATGAGTCAAGACTGTAATCTCCTCACACTGGAGGCAGATGGAGGAGGATGGCCCAGAGTTCCAGGCCAGGCGAGTCACACAGATACACTCTGTATACATAAAACAAAAAAGAAAAAAGAAAAAGAGAGGAAGATAGATAGAAGAAGGTCTGTTTTAAATTCACAGAACCACGAGTACCTACCTGAATAGCTGACTGCCCACCTGGGAAGCATTCCAGAAGTCAAGGAGCTCTTCTCATTTCTTATTTTGGTTCAGGATCTCAACACTCAGTGAGGTGAGATTAAGAGTTCTTGTTATGTGGTAACATCAAAGCCAGGAGAGGTCTCACATAAGGAATTCAGATGATAGTTTTTTCTCATTTTGAGGACAGAATCCAGGTTTACCCCCAAACCACTGCACTCCTCAAACACAGCTGTGCCTCAGACTGCCCAAAAAGACATTCTGTGCTTACAGTGGTTCTGCCTATTTCCTTCAAAAACTCCCTCAATTCCATCCCATTCCCAGCTCCAGCGCCATCAAGTTACCATTGCTATGCTTGAGGGTGTCAAAGAATCCTTTGTAGCCTGCATTAAAAAGTCACAGAAACTAGAGTTGCGCTCAGTTCCAGGTTCTTAGCATTAAACTCACAGTGAGCTCTTCTGTACTGGGGCCCAGAAGAACCCTCCTCCCTTGGCCCACCTGATTGGGTGTGCAGCCAGTCCCACCTTTATCAGTGATTGGCCCCTGGGCCTGTCTCTCTCCTGTGATGTCACCCTCACCTGCCAGGATTAATACTTTACTATTGGCTTTTCAGAGCTGTCCTGCATTTCCTAAAGAAAGGGCTCAATGTCCTCTCCTGAAGCTGGGTCCTAAATGTTCCCAGGGCAATGTTCCCTGGAATAACCAACGTCTTTAGGACAGAAGAGATTATTTGGCCAGGTCACACCAAGACAAACTGGAATGGGTAGGGGATGTTGTCAGGAATGAGGCCATAAACTTTATTGCCCAGATTTTCACAGGGTCTCTCTCACTCTACTCATTTTCATTGAAATGATTATTATGTGTCCACCAAGAGAACTCCATTACAGTGTGAATGAAGAAACTACACACAAACAATAACAGGTTTTTTGGGACAAAGTAAAGATGAAGGAAGATTGAACAGTCCAACTGCTTCAGAAAAGCTTCATACTGTATCCAGTGTCATAAATCATACCTAAGTTTTGAAGATAAACCTGGGCAAGCATGAGGTCCACAACGATTGCTGAAACAGAGTCCCACACTTGATTCACTAGATCACTTCTTGGTATTGAGTATGGGATATAAAAACACATTATACTGTAAGTGAAAAAACTTTTGGTATATAGATATCACAATCTAGGGTCATTATATTAGTACATTACCCTGCAACCTAATTGTTGACTTGACTTCAAATCTAAGTTTGCTTTTAACCAACCCATAAATTTTAAATATAAAATACAGACAGCATGAAAGAAAATCTAATGAAGCTGATGTAGGAATTTGCAGGCAGGCAGTGGTACCTGAACTGGGATCACAGGGCCTGGCATAATTCTGAGGGAAGGGCTTTTTTTGAGTCTTTAATCAATGCAGCCAGGAACAAAGGCCCTCAGTTCTCTAGCCACTATGTTCTCACAGGTAGCTGTCTGACCCTCATTTCTTTTCCTCCTTCCAAGTGAAGTATTTTCATTTTCCATTTGAATCTTGCTATCTCTAAGCCCTTATTTTTAAGAATGTTACATTCATTCATTTACTATAGGGCAGTGGTAGGGGGCACACACCCATCTGTGACAAGGTCAGGTAGAAAATCATTTCTCTTCTTTTTTATGGATTCCACTTACTGAGACTCCAAAAACTTACTTCTTTTCTTTTTTATTTTCTAGTAAAATAAAAAAAATCTCTCTTAAGTTCCTGCTTTTGTCCACAGCCACATTCGTGGACCTTGTGAGTTTGTAAACTCAGTTTCTGCCAAATTAACAGGTTCAATAATTTTCTCTGTAATGATTATTGGTTGGTTACTGATAACAGTCTTCTCTCTACCTAATAACAGCGCCTCTTGAATAAGAGATTTTTCTTATAAGTGTGCTGATGGAGTTTTTAATTACCAGTCATATATCTAACCAGATTTAATGTGATTGCTGTACCTGACATCAAATGCATAAATTTCTGTTTCTAAGCATAAAGCTTCTGACTTATCTGAGCCTCTAATTCACTTCTTAGAAAAGATTGGGACCCTGGCACTAGCAGGTTCCATATGAAATTCTTAAGCTTATGTAGCGCACAATCTCTATGACAACCCACATAGGTCACAGGTACTTTATTGGTCTTAATATTAAATAAATTCTGTTATTAATGCATTTTGTATTCCTGAGTGTTTCTGTACTTACAAAAGAGATGGTAACTGAAATTTTGCTATTCTGTATTTGTGTTACTGAGCTTTGTATCACTGTGATAAAGTATCTAATAATGTAGATATTGGAAATGGAAATTTAGTGGACATGTATTTTAGTTCATAATTTCTGAAGATCAGACTATGGTGGGAATGTGAGAAAGAACACAGCAGCTCACCTCCTATTGGTAAAGATGTAGAATAATACAGAAAGCAGCTACATCACAGGAGGAAGGGTCCAAGGGAACTATGTGGGTGTGTGGATCTCTGGGTGTCTCTGTTCCTATCTCTCTGTGTATGTGTCTGCATATATGTCTCTGTGTGTGTGTCTGTGATCACAGAGAGACCCTACACTCCCACCAGCAGTCCCCTTTCTGTTCTTTCTTTGTACAGATCATGGCCTGCATCACAGTGCAACTCAGCCTCTCAGTGTTCTAAAGCTCAATTTTCTGTTTCCACATGGTTGTTCTCTTTTGGTGCACACTGATCTTACTCCCTGTGTCTCTCATACAGTGATACACAGCAGGGCCCTCAGGGTCACAGAGTGCAGCTGCCAGAAAAAAAAGGCTCTGGGACTGGTCTCTGGTGTTGAATGCATTGTATTGAATTAAAGCCTGTAGTAAGCACAACTTCCAACACTTGTGTGCACAGATTATTCCAACCCTAGAAACTGCTCAGCAGTAACAAGTAGGAGACAACACAAGTTGATAACTGACAACGTAATGTAAAAACTTAGAATAAAATTAGTACTTACTGACTAGAGTTGCTCTATATTTCTGCCTTCCATCCAAGTTAACACTCAGAGATGGGACACCTGACATGTGTCCCATACATCCAGTTCAGATGACACTATGTTCAGATCCAATCTGATCTATCCTCTCTTTATCACCTAACCCCTCATATTCCCCAGGCAATCACCAGGATTGTGGTGTTGAGATCCACAGAAGTCCCTTAGTCCTGTGGAAGTGTCTTCATGAGAAGGAAGTGTCCATGGCAGTGGACTTAAGCTTGGCTTTACTGACATTTGCCCTGTGACCATTTTCCCTGGACAGGTATCTCTGATCTGGGACACAAAGCTGACAGAAGTAAAAGGTAATTTTACAGGGCAATACTGCTTCTTGGGCTCTGAGAATGTTTCAAACCCAGTGTTCTCAGGATCTTCCTTCATGGGACTGAAGTCCCTTCAATGTGGAAATTCAGAAAAAAGGATATAAAGTTGTAAAGGCCTTTAAATTACAACCTGGGTTGCCTACAGTCTGCATTGGGGTCCTGGAGAGTTATCATCCATCTGTGGAGAAAATAACTTTCCCGGCCCAGACACCTGCTGGTGTTGCCAAAGGAAAACCAGGACATTTGTGGATGAAGGAATCCTAAGTTTCTGCAGATTGTCCCTACCAGGGCCCCCAGTAGGCAAAAGATGAGTAAATGATTGAAGTCTTTACAGGCTTTTAATTTTAGATCATGCAAAGATCCAAGTTGGAGGAACCTGTCCCTTTTTTGGAAACTGTTCTTGATTGAGGTACAGGGCAGATCCCCTGTTAAGTTCCCATCTGCTCTCCCCACTACAGGCAAGGACCTGTCTTGATTATTTGCAGGTCCTAGAATGTCTCTTACACACTGCAAAAGGTGAGCTTTGTATCAGCACCTTTGCCCACTGAACCTGGTGTATTCTTGGTGGTGTGGTTTCATGGTCACTAATTGGAGGCAGCAATTGCTTGGTGAGGGTTCATCTCCATGAGGGAGACCCACATTCTACAGGACACACACTCACCGGGAAGGACACAGTGCTGTTCTGTTGGGCTACAGATACTGGTCTTTTCTATTTATGACCTCAGAAACCAGGATAGATGTGGACACATGTCTATTAGGTGTCTGATAGTCTGTCAGGTGTGTGACCAGTTGGTTGAAGGAACATGTATGTCAGGTGTGTCCTTCTGGGTCTGTGACTGTAGCTGCACCTCAAGTTACATCTGAATGTCCCAAATACCCAGATGCGAAAACTCTTGCAGTGATCACCAAGGGGAGAGGGAGAAGCGGGCTTGAGGCCTTGGGGCTCTGAGTGGGGTTTGGTAGGTGGTGGAGGCAGAGGCTGCTCAAGGCTGACCTGCCCTCTTCTCTGTCTCCTCTGCTGTCTGCAGCTTCACTGAGCTCTCTTAGATGAAACTGGGTCTTGCAGCTCCTTCAGCTCTAATCCTCTCTCATCACACTGTGTGCCTGACACTGTGGGATTCTGCATTTGTTAGTGTTTCCTATCATGTGACATACAGAAGAAAAATCTAGGGATTTGGATCATTATCACCTGACAACTCTTCCTTTCTGTGGGACAGCCCATTTGCTTTCATTTATTTCACCTATAAACTATTTTAACTCCTCAAGATGATATTTGAAGGCTGGGTGGTTGTTCTGTACTTGGAATACTTTATCTCCATATAGGATCCATTGCAGGAAATGCCTTCCTGAGCACCTTCCATCTGGACCAGGGTCTGTATCCATTTCTCAATGATCAATCCTCTCTTCCCCCTGTCAGGGCCCTGCATGATATTTATTAATATTCCCCCTGCGGTTCTAAGAGCTTCTGGAGCTAACATGTGACCTGTGTCTGGGAGCATGATGTGGCCTCCTTGTGATCCTCTCCTGTCCTCCAGTCATCCAGGACCTCCCCGTCAGTGCTCCCTCCACTGTGAGTCCGAGGCACCTGCTGTCCCGGGGCAGGCTCCGCTGGGCTTCTGGATATCCTGCATCTCTTGGTTAACGGGTGATCATTCAGTCTGCAATTTAATTTTTTCATTATTAATGAAAAGAGAGTGATGTTTATTTTATTCAGATTTTTGTAGATTTGAAAATGTGGGTAATACTTTTCTATTCATTTACAGGTTGGAGGAAATACTAAGTACAATTTCAGTTGCAAAATCTGAACTCATATTTGAATCAGGGTTCTAAGGTCAATAATTGAAAATGACATTTGCACATCCATGATTAAACATGCAATAACAGAGAAACAAACAGAAAGAAATTCATGAAAAGTTTTAGACATTTCAGGGATCTGTTGTTAGCTGGAACTAAGAAGATCCATCAGAGGGAGTCTGGCTAAGTCTTAGAAGATGACATGTTCTGAAAGATATCCTTTTTCTGGCGTGGAAACAACAGATGCACCTGGGACATCACATCAGGAACAGGAAATCTCAGTCCTTACCCACAGGACACATCAGCGATGGTGCTGGCCCAGCTCAACTGCAAGGCGGGAGAGGAAGTGGAGGTGCATCTGACTTCCCAGGATGAGTGCCACCGTGCGGTCCATTGTCACATCTGAGAGACAGTGGCCTGTGTGTGAGAATCTTCTCACAGCTCTACTTCCAGGATAAATGCAACTGTGGTAGGTGGGGGTGCAAAGCTTTTGTTCTATTCATTATGTGAACCTCATTGAAGGAAGACCATAATCTTATGACTGTTACTAGTTATACAGGTATGTTTGAATATTTTAGGAAAACTTAGCTATATATGACAGATAAATACAGAATTAATTGAAGCATCCTGAAATAAAGTAAATACATAAAAGCAGAACTATGAGAATCTATTTAAGAAATAGTGAATATTATGATACAGAAGTATTTAATATTGTATATGAGAGACAGAAACACACAAAAAGAGAAAGGAGGAAAGAGAGAAAGAGAGAGAGAGAGAGAGAGAGAGAGAGAGAGAGAGAGAGAGAGAGAGAGAGAATGGCTACATTGTATTATGCTGTATTTATAAATCCCTAATTTCTAAAGTCTAAAAGGAAAGTGTAGGACAAAGTCCTGCTCTATGTCCTGTCACCAGATGAGAACACTGAAGCCCCTGGACACTGCCCTGAGTCCAGCCAGGCTGCCCCTTCCTTCCTTCCTTCCTTCCTTCCTTCCTTCCTTCCTTCCTTCCTTCCTTCTTTCCTTCCTTCCTTCCTTCTTGAAGTCTCCGTGTGCTGCTGAGGTCGAACCTGGGGACCAGGTCTTCTGAGTGGCCTGAAGAGAAGAGAGGGCTGTGTGTTCTCAGAATTTAGAAACTGGAATATGATGGAGTTAATTTACTAAAATGAAGCATTTATTCCTGAATGAGACAAGCCCTTGTCATCCATAAAAAAATCAGTACATTCATTATAGATGATGATTAATTGGCATATTAAAGAAAGCATTTGTATGGGTAAGTCTAGACCAAAACTGCTAGGTTGGTGAGGAGAAATTTGTTTTTCAGCACAATGAAAGAGACCTCCATAGGAAACAAGGGTAGCAAAATATGAGCAGTGATTCCTGTCAATGCCTACATGACAGACCTGGAGGGATGTAGAGAGACAGAGCAGGAAATGGCTTGGGCAGGGAGTATCGGGCCAGATTCTGTAAGAACATCCTGAACAACACTGTATTTGTAGCTGAATCTGGTTTTTGAGTTTGGTGGTCACAAGAACCCCGTGCTGGTTAAAAGCACCCAAGATTTATGTCTGGGTTCACACTGAGGTCCTCTCACTGTGTCTTGCACCGTGTCCTTGCAGGTCATGGAGTTCAGTTTCAGGGAAAAATGGTTCTTACTTCTGTCAGCAGTGAGGGAGATGCAGACTTGGAAAGCCAGACTGCAGTTTGTGCTCCCTAACATGTACCCCGTCCACTGTAGAGCTTTTCCAAGAGGCTGGCACATATAGCTCCAGCAGTAACAGGAGACCGAGTCCCTGGTGACAGTGCAGGTGAGGGACAGGGTCTCCACAGCTTCAACAGGCTTGGCCCTGACTCCCAAAGTGTCAGATAAGACACCTGAGGACAAAGGGAGTCATGATGAATCTTCCTTTCCCACACCGAGGTCCCTTAAATATCTAGAGACCCCAAGACCCTCACTCAGGGGAGTAGCCATCAGGCACAGAAGGGTCCACGTTGTTTGCACGTGGCCTGGAGGATGAAGACCCCCCCCAATAACGTAGCTGGTGACAGGAATTTATTCTGCTAGCCTATATCCTATCTTACATATATGTGTTGAGGGGGGACATATAGGATGCTGAGCCCGAGTGACTGTCACTCATGTCCAAGATCTGGCATTACTGTGTATGGGAGCTGCCCAGCCTGGCATTGACCATGTGACATTTATCCCTGCCTAAGGTGTACTGTGCTCTGTGACTTTGCGTGGGTTGTTGATGCAGCTGATGGGCATGGAAAGGAAATGTTGAGGCTTTCCATGCTGCCTTCTGTTGTTGCAAAAAAATCCAGTGTCAAACCAGGTAGAAGGCTCTTTGCACTGAGGAATCTAGCAGGCACCTTTAGTGATCTCAATGCCAGTGGGCTGGGGGACTATAGAGTCTAAATCACCAGTGAGGAACCAGCTTTGAGTTCAGTTTAAATAACTTGCAAGCAGGAATACAAGGCAGATGGCAGGTTATTACATGATTGCCTTCCTGAATCGAGTGAAGTCATGTAACATCAGTCAAGTGAACCCTAAATAGATTTACTTAAAACAATCATTTAATGTAATGAAAGAGTATCCTGGGGACAAGGAGAAGGGACTTGAGTGGAACAAGCAAAGTTAAAAGTATCCTTGATTGTATCACTTTGTTCCAACCAAAGTCCTTGAAACAAGTTGGAAACAAGGTATATGCTCTTTAAGTAAGGAAATCACAAGCTAGGAATAGTCAGTTTGACCAGTGCATTATCAGAAGAAAAGCAACTGGGCAGTTAAGGCTGACTGAATTTTGCAGGGTGCTTACATGCCAAGCAGCAGGATAGGCAGAGGTCAGTATTTGATTTTTCACTTGCTATCATGTCTGTAAGTTTCCTACGCTAACTGTGCCTTTGTTATTTTATAACTGTGACCTTACACTGTGAGGCCATCATGCTGTGACCACAGTTGCAATGTCCAGAGAACATTTCATGGAGGTGCTTTACTGGTGGAGGTGCACAGTGTACTTTGCCCATCTTTCTGAGACTATAATCGTCTACCTCAATCAGAATTCACATTGATTTTCCCTCCAGCGTCTCAATCATTCTGTTTATCATGTGTGCTCCACATCATTTGCTTAGCTCTTCTATATTCTTTTTAGTGCCTTTTTTAGAGTTGTTGATGATTTTGTTTAATTGTAATAATGTCTTATTATTTATGCCTTCTGTGTTTGTACCAGTTTTTAGATTGAATGGTTTTGTTATCCCCCCTAAAATCGCATTGAGTGATTCACTTTGAGGCTTTTGGGTTCTTCCCCATCAGTACCAAATGGATGAGATTTGGAAGAGTTGGGAATTCTGGGAAGAATTTTGTTGTATTGCCTTCTTGTGTTTCTGTTTGTGTTTATCTGTTTGTTTTGTGTTATGAGTAGTTTATTGCAGTGGACTATTTATTTTAGAGATGTTTTTGAATAGTTTCTATTTTTTGGTGATGTTCCCTGGACGTGCTTAACCAGCAATGTTTACCTCTGTCCCAGGAGTCAACCTCCTCCATTTAATTGATATGTGAGGTATTAGCATGCTGGGCCTCATACACAGTTCTCCTTGAGTGGGCCACACAATTATTAATGACACCAAGATAATGTATATATTTGCATGTCACAAAACCAATTCATAGCAATAGTTATGTTACTTTGGTACAGTAATTAAATCAGTGTCCATTATGTCATTAAATATCAAGTGAATATCAACCCTAAGTACTACACTTCTCTAGGGAAGAAGATACACTTCTATAGGAAGTACTACATTTATCTATAGAAAAGAGATCTATGTTTATGGTGTGAACAGTAAGACAAACAAAATATTCACCTTCTATGAACCTAAAGTAAATATCTACTAAATGGAACACATTTGCCTCTATAAAATTAGAACATTATTCAATATTCACACTGTAATGCACACTAGTTATGTAAAGATTCATAAAATTGAATAATTCCACTAGTGAATATAGAGGAGTAGAAGAGCAGAGAATGGAAAAGGCAATTTAAACAATTAATAGACAAGATATGAGAAATAGTACTATTTGCAAATGTAAATATGGGCAGCTGACGGGGTCTTGGGAACCTGATCATGACCTGATTCACCCTCTCATGGCACAGTGGATTAGTAGTTTGTTTGTGAGGTGCTTGGTTATAAGAGGGGATGTTTCAAAAAAAAGTACTGAGAGAGAAATAAGAGAAGCCACATTCTTCCCACTAGCATCCAAAAAAAAATGAAATACTTAGTAATTAATCTCACAAAAGAGGTAAAAGAGCTATACAGGGAAAATTATAATGCCCTGAAAAAGGAAATCGAAGAGGACCTCAAAAAATGGAAAGACATCCCCTGTTCATGGATAGGAAGAATAAATATTGTGAAAATGGCCATTCTCTCCAAATTGTTATACAGATTCAATGCAATCCCAATCCAAATACCCCTAGCATACCTCATAGATCTAGAGAAATCAGTGCTAAAATTCATCTGGAACCAGAAGAGACCTAGAATAGCAAAGGCAATTCTAAGCAGCAAAGGCAAGGCAGGAAGCATCACAACCCCTGACTTGAAGTTATACTACAAAGCTACTGTAATAAAATCAACATGGTACTGGAATAAAACCAGATCTGGAGATCAGTGGAATAGACTGGAAGATACAACCACAACCACAAACTCACTCAACTACCTTATCTTTGATAAAGGGGCCAATCATATTCACTGGAAGAACGATAGTCTGTTTAACAAATGGTGCTGGAAAAATGGGCTATCCATATGCAGAAGACTAAAACTAGACCCATGTCTATCACCATGTACTAAACTAAAATCTAAATGGATCAAAGAAATAAATATTAAAACAGAAACACTAAATCTGCTGGAAGATGAAGTAGGTAAAAATCTCGAAGATATAAGGATAGGTAGAGAATTCATGAAGAAGAATCAAACCACATGGGAAATACTTCCCAGAATCAATAATAACTGGGACCACATCTTATTAAAGAGTTTCTGCATATCCAAAGAGATTTCCACAAGAGTGAGAAGAAAACCCACAAACTGGGAAAAAAATCTTAGTGAACTGTCCCTCAGACAAAGGACTTCTGTCTAGAACTTATAAAGAATTTGAAAAAATCAGACCCTCGAAATTCAAAGACCCAATCCAAAAATGGGCATCTGAAATGAATACACAGTTCTCAGATGAAGAAATATGAATGGCAAATAAATACATGAAAAAATGTTCATCATCATTAGTCATGAGAGAAATGCAAATTAAAACCACACTGTGATTCCATCTCATCCCAGAAAGAATGGCCAGGATTAAAAAAAACTACCACCAACAAATGCTGGAGAGGCTGTGGGGAAAAAGGAACTCTTCTGCACTGTTGGTGGGGGTGTAAACTGGTGCAACCACTGTGGAGATCAGTCTGGAGATTCCTCAAAAAGCTAGATTTGGAAGCCCCATTTGACCCAGCTATTCCACTTCTAGGCATATTCCCAGAAGAACTGAAAACATCATACCACAGTGATTTATGTGCACCCATGTTTATAGCAACACAATTTGTAATAGCCAGACCTTGAAAACAACCTAAGTAACCATCAACTGAGGAATGGATAAAAAAGTTGTGGCATTTTCATACAGTGGAATACTACTCAGCTATAGAGAATGATCAGATTGAGATATTTATACATAAATGGGCACAACTTGAGACCATACTCATAAGTGAAATAAATCAAGCTCACATGTGTAAATACTGTATAGTCTCCCTATATGAGTTGCTATGAGTATGTAAGATTTTATGGTAATCATGATTTCCCGTTTCATTGCTTTGAAGCCTTTCAATGTTTCCATTCATCAGCTGGAATGGTTTTATTCTGTTTTGTTTGACTTTATTATGTGTGATGGTATGAACAGCTGTTTTGAAGAAAACAAAACATCATGGCAGCCATTGCTGATTTAATATCATCTTGCTTTGAAGTCCTACCATGCTTTTATTCTTCTATTATCATCAGTTCTATCATGTTGTGTCTTATTGGGATTTTAATATATGTGATAGTATAAACACATTTTTTATTGAAAATAAGATATTATAGTAGCCATTGATCATTTTCTGTTAGTCAGTTCAGAATGTCCTGTAATTCTTTCATTCTTTTGAGTGGTTTTATACTATTTTGTTATGTTTGATATTATTGTATTTGAAACTATGCTCAACTATGTCAAAGAAAGAGATATTATGATAGCTACTATTAATATCTGGTTGTCTTGTTAAAAAAAAAAAAGAGGGATATTTTCCTGGCCACTTAGTGTCTCACACACGATGCCACTGCTTTCTGTAAACTCAGTGTGAAGTACTCACCTTGAACCAGCAAAGGCTTGTGTTGAGCTCTTGGGCGACTATAAAAACAATGACAGTGATACTCCATCCTTCAGAAGTTACTCACTCTGCTCCATCCATTCTGTTGCAGCCACAGAAAATGGACTCTGATACCTGCCAACCACCATGAATCAAAGGACATTTTCCCCATAAAATTGCGAAGGTGGTGACCCATTCTCTTACTGCATTGCTTAGTGTGGGCAAAATAATTCTAGAAGGTAAAATTATTATCAACCACAATTTGCCCAGCATTACAGCTACTTGCTCACTAATGAGTTTTGCACTAAGCCAAGATATTAATGAGTTGGGCCACTTTCACAGGAAAGAGATTTTAGGGAGGTTCACAAATGGTTGAACCAAAATATATACTCTTTGCCTCATACAAGTAATTTTCCCTGTATGCTGAATAATCCTCCAGGTAATATTTCTCCTAATGTTTTAGATTCTGTGAATAATTAATTATAACTAGTCAAAATTATTTCTCCATGTCACTATGATTATCATATAGCTATTTTATGCACATCAGGCATTTGTCTTCATACTCTTGTGGATTTTATGTCACTAGTACTGCACTTGCACATCTTCTGCTCCTTGCCATTTTCACCCTTGTAATTGTTACAGTTAATTCTTTTTTAGCAAAATGGATCTTCCTCGGAAGTGTCCTGCTTACTTGAGGACACACACTAAAGCACTGGGTGAATTGCTCCATGTATTTCCACCAGCAAATGACCCTGCAGTGAGCCAGACAGAGACACAATTGTTAAGAATATTTGAATTCAGACTGAAATCTCTGGAAAAGAAGATTTTTTGGAAGTGTGTTTCTCACACAGGATAGGAACAGCAATGTGGATATGGGATTGGAATGAGGTTTACACCTCAGAGAGGATCTCTGTAGAAAGTAAATTTAGTTCTTACTGGACAGTGAAATTGTGTTTATTATGCACAACATGCTGAAGTGTATCTGCACAGTGGAATGCCGCCGCTGAGCCAGTTAACACCCACATTATGTGCTTAAAACTGTAGAGAGATTTAACATTTTTCAGACATAAAACCAAGAAAATAGAGTGCTCAGGAGGTGCAGGCTAGGACATGATCAAAAACCAAACCCTGAGCCCCTCTGTCCACAAGGGGCATCAAAGCCAAACTAAGACATTACTAGTGGGAGATGCCATGAGAAGGTGGGGACCCTATGGGCCAGGAGCAAGACAGCATCTATGTCATGCCTGTGTCTGCAGACCAATGCCCCTCTAATGACCTCTTGAAATTAGAAGCCATGCCAAAAAAAGGAAAGAACATTGTACTAAGTCTGAAGACCAAGCAACACAAGCTGCACGTGTACAGGCTTCCTACAAAGGGTTTCTAATATTATAAAATAGATCAAAAATAAAACATTAAAAATGAACAGCTGAAGAATTAATTTTAATGAAAAAGAACTTTCTCAAGTTTCAAAGGTCAAACAACAGAGTATAACTGTAGACACTGAAATAAGTAAACTCTCAGGGAAGGAACCACACCACACTTAAAATTTATGAAGGAATAAACGATATTATTTTCAAAGGGGGATCGGAAGAGAATACAACATATTTAATGCAATGTAGCCATTGTTCTATGTTTAAAAATATAAACAATAGCAAATATTATAAAACAAACAAGAGGGGTTTCACATGCGTGGAATTGGCTGGCGCTGAATTTAAACAATGTTCTTACTGTGCAGAGTGTTGGGTTGTGCCTGGGAAGAAGGGGAGTGAGAAGAAGCGACTTGGCCCGGTGAGAAATTCTTGGAAGTAGGCAAAGGCATGTGCACGGGGTCTGTGTGCAGCACTGATTAAATTCCAAGTGAAGGCGCAGCGTGAAGGGTTCTGTGGAGCAGTGCAGAGTAAAGCAGGCACAGGGTGCAGGGAAATTCGTTTTTCAGCCGAAAGAAAATGGGCTCCTTAGGAATCAAGAGTAAAAAAAAAAAAAAAAAAAAAGGTGAGGAGTGATTCTTACAAATACCTATGTGACAGATTGGAGAGAGTGTGGGTGACCGATCCAGGAATGGTTTGAAGCGTAGTGAGTGTCTCCCTTGTCTCTGATGGGTGGTGGAATCTACCTAGCGATCTATTATGGGCTTGTATTTGTCTCTGGTATTGAGCTCTGAGCTCAGTGGACATGGCTTCCACCTGCTGGTCAGACATGAAACTGCAGGGAGGTTTATGCCTGGGCTCTCACTGGTCTCACCTGTGGTCTTGCGCAGTAATACACGGCCGGATCCTCGGAGGTCACGGAGTTCAGCTGCAGGGAGAACTTGTTGTCTGTGCCATCTTGTGATGGAGATGCGGCCCTGGAAGTCTGAGTTGTAGCCTGTGCTCCCAGTCCAGTAACCCATCCACTGTGGAGCTTTCCCAGGAGGCTGGTGGATCCAACTCCTGTAGTAACTGTAGTGACACAGCCCCCGGTGACAGTGCAGGTGAGGGACAGGGTCTCCTCAGGCTTCACCTGGCTGGGTCCTGATTCTCGAAGTGTCAGATCCGACAGCAAACCTGGGGACAAGGGGAGGCATAATGAGTCTTTCCCTTCCCATATCCTGGACCCCACAAACAACTAGACACCCCAGAACGCTCACCCAAGGGAGCTGCCATTAGAGAAGGGTCCACAGCATCTCCATGTTGCCTGCGAAAGAGATTTCTTCTGCCAGCACCTGGGGTGATTTGCATGTGTGACTCGGAGGCTGTGTAAGAGACTGACCAGGACAACACGGGATCCTCACACCTGACACTGGGTGGTGGGAGCTGCTGTACGTGGCACTGCTGGGGTGGGATTCAGCCCTGGCAGATCTGTCCTCTGTTTGGTGGCTTCATACAGAGTGGTGCTGTATGTGATGATCATGTAAAGAGAATATTGAGAGTATTTGTTTGCCTTCTAGCAGCCCAAGTTTCTGTGGTTTTAATACTAATTTCTGGAGAAACCCTTTAGGAAGGTGGTGTTCCTGCTGGTGCTGTGCTCTCTACATTGGCCCACCTGCATGGAACTGTGTCGTCCAGGTTAGTCTTAATTCATATTGATATCTTCTCCAGGGTATCTATCTGCACCAGTGAATACTGTTCTGGCTCTGATACAAGCTAATGACCTTGTGCACACCAACAGTTTAACAGGATCCTGGTCACAGAGAGTTCATATCTGAGAAGAGTGTGCATCAAATCTTAGGGCAGGTGACAACCAGTGACAGCAAGGCGGGGGGAATGGCTGATGTACTTGGACTGAGGGTTACTCGTGTTACTGAGGCCTGAGAGGTGAGGCCCACAGGAAGGATGGGAGCCTTGATCTCCATGAGCACAGAGAGTGCACTGCAGACAGCACAGGGAGGAGCATTCAGTCAAAACAGATTCTATTCAAATTGACCAGTGCATGAATGACAAATGATGTCTCCTCCTCATAAGTGCATCTCCAAAAGAAGAGGCCCGCTGCCCTGACGATGGCCTGAGGTGAAGTCCTCACAACACATTGATTTTGTGATCTGGTTTCTTGTGATGTGCCCCAAAATATGGACACTCGGCCACTGTCAGGACTGTGACAGAAGCCTCCACACTAACTCTGGGGTGTAAGAGAAGATTATACCCCAGGAAATGATTTGACTAGAAAAAAGTGATCCAGTGAGCAGAGGGTTCTGGAGTAATGTCTGTATAATTA
Source organism: Dolichotis patagonum (assembly GCA_004027295.1). Taxonomy (NCBI): domain Eukaryota; kingdom Metazoa; phylum Chordata; class Mammalia; order Rodentia; family Caviidae; genus Dolichotis; species Dolichotis patagonum. Next base: position 37,697 of record PVJX010016898.1, read on the forward strand.
TATTCAGATAGTAAGAGCGATCTCAAATCTTCAAGTAAAGCACAATATCAAGAGCAGGAAGGTGGATAGAAGAGCAAATGTGCTTTTTTCAAATTTAGAAAAACCAAAAACTTGAGTGCAAGAAACTATGTGATTATTTCAGAGAGTAGAATGGGTACATTTTAAAAACAAAACAAATCATTATCAGGAACGTGTTATTCTACTTTTGTGCCACATTTCTTTATCATTTAATATATTGAATGCCACTTTTCTTTGCACTGTGGGGCAGTTATACATTAAGCAGAAATAATTTTATAGCAATGTTTTTCAAATATACCTTTTTGTTTTATTTGTTTCAATTTCCTTTAGATGATTCATGGAGTTTAGACTTAACTTAGGGGTAACGTGATGTTTCAATACATGTGAACCTCGTGCTGAGTCTAAATCAGGGAAACACTTTTCACTTTTATGATAAAATCATCCCAACTCTGTTCTGCTAGCTGTGAAATTCATAGTGTAATACTGTTACCTATACTGATCCTAATTTGCAAAAGAAACCAGCGCTTCTTGTTCCATAGAAAAGTCCCTCAGTATTCATTCATCAATCTCTCTCATCTTTCCTTCTGTACCTTTTGCAATCTGACAGGTAAACACCAGAAGCGTGTTCTTCCCTGGGCTGTGTTTTCAGCTGTGGGTCACAGGATCTTCTATGTAGTTTTGCCTTCTTCAGCTTCCACCAGCAGGAGTGTGAGTTTGTACTGCTCAGTAGCTCAGCAGGCTGGTAACCTTCTGTGAGGAATGGATTCACTGAGAGAAGCATTTTGTGGTTTCTTGATATTTAATTGGGGTTTACATAATTAAAATAATAGCAATTTGACATTCACATGACTATTTGCCATCTACATATCTTGTTTAATAATGTGTCACTCGGATATTTTACTTATACTTTTGGGGATTGTCAACAGAAAAGCTTGTGATTTCTAAGGGTTTCTCAAGGTTCTGATGAGAAACTTTGCTCTAATTTTCAATTGCTTCCTTGAAAGTAGTTGTTCACAAAAGTGTGTTCACCAAAACACTGACCTGAATATACATGAGTGTGATGGGCCAATTCCCCATCCACAATGTATGTACTGTATATAAGGCACATGCTAATAAAAATAAACCCAAGATATAGAATATAGTGCATCATTCAATTCTGAATAAATATGCTTACTATCTTAAAATCTCTAGTATTAAATTTGTCTTTTAGAATGACCTACATTAAATGCTTATAATCTGGTTGAAACAATTTTTTAGTTGATAAAATAAAATGATAACCTTCGATGAATTAAAAAAAGACTCATTTAAAAATTGAGAGTTAATAACCACATATCATGATTGGTGTTTTAGGGGAAAGAAGAGGAGCATATTAATATGACATGACGGGCTGGGGATTTAGCTCAGTGGCATAAGCCCCTGCCTTGCAAGCGCCAAGTCCTGAGTTTGACACCCGGTGTAAAAAAAAAAAAAAAAAAAAAAAAAAAAGACATGCCAATAGTAGAGAAAGCTGGTGCTGGATATGGAAACTCTCTATGTATTTGTTAATGTTTCTGTGAATTGATACCTGTCTAAATAAATGAACTTGAAGTGAATTGATATTTGTTCACTTTTCCCCAATTTGCATTCAATATCTGGAAAATGTCATTGTAAATGGCACCTGCCATTTTTGGAAATGGATGGA
>PVJX010016899.1:0-27663 GCA_004027295.1 Dolichotis patagonum
GAATGGATCAAAAAGTTGTGGCATTTTTATACAATGGAGTACTACTCAGCTATAAAGAATGATCACATCGAGATATTTATAAATAAATTGACACTACTTGAGACCATTCTCTTAAGTGAAATAAACCAAACTCACAAGGGTAAATACCATATAGTCTTCCTAGTATGAGATTTGATAAGAGTATATAGACTTTAGGGTAACCATGAGTCCCCATCTCATAGCTTTGAAGTCTTTCAAAGTTTTCAATCATCATTTGGAATGGTTTTATCCTGTTTTGTTTGACTATATCGTACGTGATGATGTGAACAGCTGTTTTGAAGAAAAGAAAACATTATGACAGCTATTGCTGATTTAATATCATCCTTCTTAGAAGTCCTACCATGTTTTTTTTGTTCTACTACTGTTGGTTCTATCTTTCACATTGTGTCTTATTGGAATTTGAATATGTGTGATAGTTCAAACAAAATTTTTTTTAATCGAAAATGAGATATTATAGTACCCATTGATCATTTTCTGTTATTCGGTTCAGTAAGCCCTGTAATTCTTTCACTCTATGCATGGCTTTATACTATTGTGTTATGTTAGATATTCTTGTATTTGAAACTATGATCAACTATAGCAGAGTAAGAGATATGGTGTTAGCTACTGTTGATGTCCAGTTGACTTAATGTAAAGTACTGTGTAGCCTATGTTGTCCTGTTCTGATCTGCTCTGTACTGTCCCCTTTTGTTTTATTCTCTTTCAAATAAAAAAAAGACATCTTATGTACATGTACAAGCTCCCTTCAAGAAGTATTCATTATGTACTGAAAACATTTACTAATAATATAAAAAAGGAAATAGAAAAGATAGGTCTGCCAAAGCTAACGTGAGTGGATGAAAAAATGTGATGTGTCCGTACAACATAGTACTACTAGGTAACAAAGTGAAGTCCTGGTACAGAATGGAAGAAATGTGAAATCATGATTTTAAGTGATAAGAACATGTCACAAAACATACCATATTATATTTGCACCTGACATGGAATTTTTAGAAGATCCAGGAATCAGATGAATGGTTGTTGGGGGGGTTGGAGGTATGAGGATTGACTGCAAGTGGGAATATATAAACTTTATGATATGAAGGTATGGTAAAGCAGAGTGTGGAAAGTTGGATTATGCTGAGAGATTCATGATTATTTAAATTTACTAAAAATCATTGAGTTGATCAATAAGCTTTATATTATATCTTAATAACTGGAAAAAATTAACACAGTAAAACCAAAAAGATAAAAGCAAAATTTGTGTGTGTGTTTTTCTTGTTACTTTTGGCATCAGTTGTCCCTCCTCTTTGCTCCTGTATTCTATTCATCAGTCCATAAGACATTAATTGATAACCACTAAATAGCAAATCAATCTCTGCTAGTTATTTGGAACACAATAACAAGGTTGTGATTTCTGGTCTAAAGGCATTTATCGACTGGTGTAGGAGACACTCAAGAAAATCAGAAAGTATGGAATAGTGGATCATATTCTCTGATATTGTTATTCATAAGAGCCACAGGAAACAATAGATGGGCTTTAAAATACCTATATCACACAATTTAATTTACCTAATATTTGTGAAAAATATTTCATATTTCAATTATTACGATGGCATACTAATATTCTGACATATTAGTGAGTCACTGTATGAGATTAATTAACAAATAAAATTGTGTTTTATTTTTCTTGAGAGCATTCCAGTTAGGAGAATGATTTGAGATAAAGCATTAGATTATCTGAGATTATTTGTCTATCTCTCTATCTCACATGTTATAATTCTGTAACAATTCTGAATTAATTCTGTAATTCATTTTCATTTACTGTAGTTTCACAATTTTCATTTTCCCAGAACTCAACTAAGAAACAGGAAATAAGTAGTAGATGTTATAAAGCATTCCAATGAGGCTTCCATTTTGCTTCCCTAAAAATGTCATTTGTTTTGAAACAGAGTCATTAAAATACAGTCTTACATGTTTAAAGTAAACATGTCAAGCTTATCGGGTAGTCTTTTTCACTTATTTTTTTAGTGCCTAGATTATCGGGGACACAAAGCCATAGGAAGGCTCTAAGTAAAGTCACTGGAGACTATGTCAGTTAGAGAACTAATAGGAACATACTAATACAAAGGAAGGAGACTGAAGCATGAAAGGGGACAGAGTTCATTTTGGTACAGGGTTAAAATGAGAATAGTCATTTTTAATTGCTTGTCAGGTTTCCAATTTTTGCAAATGATCTTGTTCCTCTCATCTCTATAAAAGTCCTGTGAGGCAGCCATCATTATCTTTATTTCACAATTGTTTATTTGAGCCTAAGATTAATAACTGTTGCCAAAACTATGAGCTGTAGCTCTAAGTAAATGCCCAAGATAAATATTCTGCCCAATCACCATATTGTCCCTAATGATGACCAACACAATGTTATGAAAACTGAATGTAGAGTCAATATTATTTGTTTAAAATGGGATAAAATTCATACTACATATTGATTTCTAAAATAATCTTTTCTCACAGGTACATCAACGATTATAATTTGTGTATCTAAAATTTTCTTTCACATCAACATGCTTTTCTGCCATTATGGAAATTTGAATTTTTCATAATGTTAAATAAAAACCTGAAAATAAAAACAAGTAACAAAATGGAGCCTTTTATGACTATTTTAATTAAATCTGAATTTCTCCAATGGTAATTTGTGTTTTAGTAGACCTCTCTTAAACTTCACTTTCTTCACCTGCCCTGCAATTTGTTCCAACATAGAGGTTTGAAATTGCTCATAAAACACAACACTTGTCACAACTGAAAGATAAACACAAGTATATCTGTGTGCTAACTATATGCTGAAAAATCATACATACAACACACAAATCGCTAGTAATAAAGACATGAACTTGCTCTGTGAAGAAAACGTTGTGACATTTGAAATACTGTAGAACAAAATCTATTATCCAATTGTCTCTGAATATGAATTCTTCCTTCTGCCTCAACCAATTACAAATGCCATCACTTTGTGCAATGTACTTAATCTACATTAGAACTGTACCTTTATTCTCTTCAGGTTCCAGAAATTGCAATACCTACAGTGCTTTTCTTTTATATGCTTTAGTATTCAACCCACTTCCTTTTTTCTCAATTGGTGAGCCACCTACATGGGAATTATTTTTGTAGTTATGTTCTTCCAACTCCCACATTTTCTTTGCAAAAATGGAATGTATGGCAAAAAGAGAGATCTATATTTATAAGAATCAAGGTATGACCACAATTTTTGTGTTTTTCTTTTTTTGGTATTTGGATAACAAGTAGTGAGAATTAACTTTGCAGCCAGACGGTATTCTTTGAGGTCCTCTTTAGAGTAGGCAAAATAACTTAAAGATTCTTATGATGACATTTTATGCAAAACAATTTTTACATTATCTTAATGTGCATATAATGATAGCTACTAAGTACTCCAGTTTGAAACAGACAATTACGCCACCTGCCCCTCAAAATGACTGAAAAAGATCGTATCATTTCAAATCAAAGATACAAGAAAGAGTATTTTCTCATTTCTCTCTTGATAGAACCTGCAAATAACATACTCCAATAGCATTTCTTTTTCACTCAAGTATCATTATAGTCACCTGTTCCCAATACATACAGTGGTTTTATATGGTTCTTCCTTCCAGTGTTAATCAGACCAGAAGACTTCATTTTCTGACTCATACAGTGTTTAAAAGTTGAACTAGAATATCTCTAGTAGGACATGCAGTCAGACCTTGCCATTTGCTATTCTTTTGTGGTAGGTAGACCCAGTTGAATCCCAGTAACCCCCTTTTTCCTGGTATTCAAGTACATATTATAGCATGGTTGCTCTGAATGACGAAAAAATTCAACCAACTGATACTGTGTCATTTCTGAGATAAGATTTTAAAAGACTGCTATTACCTTTAAGGAATATTTTCTGTAGGAGAAGCAGTTGCTTTGCTGTCCAGACACGCATAGAAGTCTATGAAAACACTCATATGAAGTCTGCCAACAATTACAGGAATGTTCCTGTAAGAGGATTTTCCAGTTTCCAGTGACAAGAGCCCTAATCAACCTCATGTATGTAACTTCATGAGAGATCCTTAGCCAGTATCATCCACCTAAGTCATGCCTTAATTGCTGACTCATAGGAAGAGTGAAATAATTACAATGAATGCTATTGCTACAGTCACCAAGTTTCAAGGTAAATGTGCTATACAATACACATTGAATGTGATATTGTACCTAGAACATTCACCTACATATATTTAAATGATTTTGAGACTATTACAACATATTACTTAGAATAATCCATAATTAATATTGGCTGCCACAACGCAAAAAGAAATCAAATGATTAAATCTTGCTCATGTCACAGTCCAATTCCAATCCAGTGACTCTACTTGGTGATTTTCTCTCAAAGATATATTGTGGATCTAGGTTTCATTTTTGTAATAAACGCCACTAATAAAACATATTCACATTCAAATGTACATGAGGTAGAAATATGAAGAAGGAAGAACTCATACTTTCTTTTAAAGTGCCTTGGACTGAAAGTGACACATAATTTTTCTCATATACATATTTGAAAAGATTTAAGTACATGAACCTAGTCAAACTAAAAAAGAAGCTGGTAAATATAGTCTCTGTATCCTGTAAGAGGAAATGTTGCATTTAGTGGGTAACATTGTGTCTACAACCTGACTCCACCTTTAGAGTTGTAGTACTAAAGGAGAGATGCTCAATATGTTACAAAAGAAACGCTGTGCCATTAAATAAATACTCCTTGAATTTTACTTTTTATGGTTTTTTTTGACAGAATCACAGTACTTCTACCACTCTGCCCTATTGTTTAAAGGAACTGATTTTAAATTTGCCACTTACATAACAGTAACTTTTCAGCAAGTATGAATCCCAAAACCTGAAAGAGCTAGGCTATACCAGTTATATTTTACTATATATGAAACAACATCACAGAATACAGTAGGAAGCATGTATTGCTCATTTGCTCAACTAAATATTGCATACAAGTTTCTGCCTACTTGACTGGGCTAGGTCTTATGTCCTGGTGGGCCATCAACAAATGTAGGTAACTTTGGTTTGGGAGATAATGTGACTGCCAAATATGTCTCATCCTCCAGTAGACAAGGTCAAGACTATTTTTATGGTTGTGACAGAGGCACAGGAGAGTATACATTTAAAGGGAAAACTCATCTCAAGTCTCTGCAGACACCAGATATACTAGGATTTCAATGGACAATACATTTTGAGGAGAAAGAAGAAGCTATGAGGACCATGCTAAAGTGCATGGATATGGGGCGAGGCGAACACAAGACATCAGTGCAACCTGCCAAATATATTATGCTCTGAAATATAAATCAATCATATTTCAAATTCAATAAAGGCAACAACTATAGTGGTGCCTAGGTTCATGGTTTTAATTCTTTCCACAATTCTGGTTTCAAATTAAATGGGACAAGAACTGCATCAAATTCAGTTGGTTAGGTTCAATATTGACCTTATGGGGAAATATTATTCAATTCTCATGAATTCAATTTGTGATCAGAATCACGGAATTAAGCTCGTGAACTGAGATACCACTGAAATTGTCTGTTACTACAAATGACTCCTGCAGACTGAATAGAATTTTTTATGTCTCCTTTTATATATAAAACTCATCTCAATTTATCAAAATTTGAGTATGCTCTTCTCTAACTTTTAGTAGTAGTAATGCTCAAATACTCATATTATAGCAAATGTGCCTTAAGTTTAAACAAATAATGAAAAATGTTTATAGACTTATGATTAAACAAAACTGATACATAAAGTTATATTGGTCAGTAGGTTTTCCAGTAATATTAAAATTTCCATCTTTTCATCTTTGGATTTTTTCAGGGAAAAATATTTTTCAAGAAATATAGTATATTCTGTCCCTTATAGACTATGAGGTGATCTTTGGCAATGATTACTATCTACAACACACAAATATCTAAAACATTTTGTTTGGTTTATGCTATTTTTATTGGGCATCTTGCATCTGCCATTTTCCTAGATGCTAATTTTTCAATGACTAACAAGAAACAATAATCCAGTGAAAGACACAAGATACAAATTATAGATCGATGTTTGTCACACAGTGTAATACACTGCACAGTGTAATGTACTGTTCTTGTATTCAGAAGTCTGTGGTGGGTGAGGTTACAGCAGAGTAACCTGAGCCAGGCACGAAGAAAGTTTTAAAGAAAAAATTAAACACTCAGTTTGAATCTGGGTATGAGTAGTCATCTCATTGAAGGGATTTTGGCTTCCTTTAGGCAGTAAATACTGAGAAAAGAAAGATATAGCTGCAAAGACATTTTAAATCTTACTCAATAAAGAATAGCAATCATTTGGAAATGAAATAATAACAAATGCTGGTGTGGCTGTGGTGATAAAGGAACCCTCTTTCATTGTTGGTGGGAATGTGAACTACTACAAACTTTATGGAAATCAGTATGGAGATCTCTCAAAGAACTGAAATTAGAAATTCTATGCAACCCAGGTATCCCTCTCCTAGGTATTGTCCCAAAAGAGTTTAAATCATTATACTACAGTGACACATGCATACCAATGTTTATAGGAGCACACTGCATAATAGCTAAATTCTGGAAGCAGCCTGTATGCCCATCCACAGATGACTGGAAAAAGAAAAATGTGGTGTCCATATATAATGGAATACTATTTAGCTATAAAGAATGACAAATTTGAGACATTTACAGGAAAATGGATACATCTGGAAAATATAATATTGAATGAAATAAATCAAACACCCAAGCTTAAATGCCACATGGCATCACTCATCTGAGGGAGGTAGAGAACAAACAAAAATGTTATAAAAATCTGTAGAAAGAGACAAAGGAACTGATCTCTAGCAGTAAGGAAGCAGAACAAGAAACTAAGATAAAGGGTTATGAGGAGAGGAAGGGGAAATAAGAATAAAGATATGCCATGTATAGCAGCCTAATAACCCCAATTAGTGTAAAGACTATATGCTATAACATGAGTTAAGACAATATCAAAAAGTATGAAAAAGGGGGTACTTCTGGGAAAGAAGGAAGGGACAAGGGATGCAATGGGAGGAAAAAAACAACCTCCAGGGATATGCACATGTAACCACTCCCAAGATGGTTCTAAACTGCATGAATGGCAAATGTGTACTAATAAAACTGAAAACAAAAATAATATGTCATGAACATTTTCCCCAAACCATTAAAATTGTTTGATAAACACTCTAGATGACTTATTGGAAAGTGAGTATAAAGAATTAAGAAGATGGCAAACTTTATAATTAAATGTAACTTTGAGGAGCAATTGCATTATAATCAGTTTTGGCTCTTGACGGAAGTCCAACTGTTAATATCTATAAAACTGTTGGCTTCTTGCATATGCAGATGAAGATAAATCCCTGGGAAGTGAATATTAGAAAATGTCAGTTTAAATGATAGCTGTATGTCAGAGGGCACTAAAGTCCTAGAGTCTTTACAGCGGTAGAACTGTACAGAGAAAACATTACCCAACAGTCAAAGGAGATACCAAGGGGTGAAACTTTAAGAATTCTACTATTTGAGGACTGAACAGGATAAATTTCATCTACAAGGAAAAAATTATTAGGAGTATAGAAAGAAAACAATAAATGATAAAATGCAAAGTGTTTTTAGAGTGGCTAACAATTTAATGCATGTTTTGTTAAATAAAATAGTCTGAAAAATATACAGACTTTATCAACAAGATAGCTACTGGCATTCTTGACAAGAAAAGTAACAGTAGTATGACTCAAAACTAGGATTAATTAATTAAAATTAAAATACTGTTTTCAAGTAGAGACTAATGTATATAACTTATTTAAGAAAGAAAGACATAAAGAGCATAATTATAACAAGAAATTTTATTTTTTAGCATGCAGACTATGTGAACATTTAAAAACACCACTGACTTATAGAAGAATAAAGACCCAAATAATAAACAAAATCAATAAATGTGTAAATTCAGAAGAGTGAAGATTAGAATGACAACTTAGATGTAGAAAATACATTAAACGGGGTCACCAATTTTACATCAGTGCTGAAATAGGAAAGCATATGTATGAGAATACAAATGCTTTTATGGTTAATATGATTAGCAAAGAAAATTAAAAGCATTTCTCCAAGAGTTACATACAATTTCCATCTATGGTCAGTACAATTAATTAATATTGCTTTGGAGGCAATAGCCAAAGTAGCTTGACAAGACAAATTAATTTGGTATACAGAATCTGTTTTAAATGTTTTGAAGTAAAATAAAAGGATTTTTCCCTGCAGGACAAAAATTAACTTCATGACAGGAATAGATGAAGCTACAGTAAAATGAGGCAAAAATCTGAAGCACAATTTTTTCAAACTATGTTTAGCTAAACTACCTATTAAGGACTAAAAGGGAGCACAGATGTTTTAGATACAGAATAAGTCATACTGCTTAACTCATATGCTCTGCTTTGCAGGAGATTATGTAAGCAAACTAAGAAAGAAATCAGTAAATAGAAAATCTGACATAGAATAATAATTCAGGAGAGAGATGAAGGTTAATCATGATCTGATGCCTTTACCTATACAGAAAATAATGTTGAAATCCATTTTATGCAACTCTTGGTCTTTTAAGGAATCATAAACAAAGGTACTTTGAAAAGTAGGTGAATGAAAAGAATATAACATTACGCGAGTGGTGGCATAAGATTCATCAGCAAGACTGCAGCTTGGTGTTAGACACCTGGATGGAATCAAATGATAGATTTTTTAAAGAACATTGGCTATTGTGCTCTAAGAGTTCATTTCAGGAGACCTAGAATTAGCCTGAGATGATTCATTGAAGTAGGAGTTATGTCAACATGCTACTAACCCTGATCAATGCTTTTCGCTCCATGAAAATATTGGTGGTTTCTGATCCAAGTGAGAAAGAATGACCATTAGGAGCCTTGAAGGGGGAGGGGAATTGGAATTTGCTTACAAGATTTCTGATTTCTTGCCTTGAAGCAGCCTGTGGCTGTGACGTATCTTCACTCTTGACTCGTACCTTTATTCCTGTGATACACTATAGATTTAAAAACTTCAGTTTTGAGTCTTACTTAATAATCCAAACCTTTTTTATTGCCACCATTTCTACAGCTATAGAAAAAAATATAATTATACATAATACTGGGCATCCCTTGAGAGCCTTGGGGAAGGAATATGTGATATCTGAAAAACTCAACTTTCTTTTTTCCTGGCTCAGCTGCAGGGATATTCTCTTGAAATTGGTATAAAACCTACTTCCCAATTCCCAATGTTCTCTCTAAAGCCAGGCATAGAGGGAGAGAACTCAAAATATAAATTATAGGTATTCATTTGTTAGACGCCAAGGGGTCGTATACTGGAGGTTCACTTTGAATGTCATGTCAGTCTCTTGTTTAAACTGGCCCTAAGCCCCTGCAGATACACATTTTCTTGTCTCTTTCTAACTACCTCAGTTTACTTTTATACACTTCAATGTATATCTTCTTAGGGTCACCTCATGTATTGGTATTTTGAGTACTGATGAACACAATTTTTCTTCCCTAAAAGTTCACTTTAACCTGTGCCTGCTGCTGACGGTATTAGATTCAAATGATCAGTGATTCCCCTTTTTCAACAGGAGTTCTGTCTGCTGTTAGCTGGTTGCATTATTCCAGGAGGTAGACATGAAATGTCCAATGAATTTCTATCTCTTTGATGTTACCTGGAAACCCTTTTGTGTATGTCTACTCTGTTCCTAGGGATTGATTTACTATAGAAAAAATCCTTATCTCCTAATCTAACATTAACAAATTGGAGAAAATATTAATTTTTTATATTCCTACTAGTGAACTACATAGCACCTTTCAGAATATGGGCAACACATTGCTAAAACTTCATCACTAGAAAAGCTAAGAAAAACTACTGCATAAAGGAAAGAAATGAATCTGATAAGATTAAATTTTAAATATAAATTCTTATTTCAGTAATTATAAGAATATACTGTAATTATGCATCTATTTTATTTGAATTGTGTCCACTTGAAAGTTCTTATTTTTAAGAACAGAAACACATTCATTATACATTCATTCCATTCCTCAAAGGCTTTATTGAATTCATATTATCCTCAAAAACATGTTTCAGGGTTACTCTGGGTATGTTAGTAGATTCCTCGTTAATCCACCACACAAGTGCTTTGAATGCATTTTAGACAGTTTTGAAGTTAATAATAGCACACTCTGTATTACCTAAACAGAATAGGCAAAGGTTCAGGAGTCATAGTTTTCAGGGAGCTGAGGCCTTGCATTAGGTTTGTCAGTCACCAATAAGTCAGAATAATATGTGTCTAATATCATGGGTTAAAGACTTATAAGATCAAAATGGCAAAATACTAAGGATTTCAGAAATAGAGCAGTGATGAAAAATAAAGAGACACTTAAATGTATATTCTTTTCTTCCCCTTTAATACATAGAATGAAAGATCTGAAAACAAAACTGTCATATCTGGTAAATCTGTCTATCCCCATATCATCTTCCAAAGAAGTCTGTTCAGAGACAACATCCCAAAAGATTCTTTGACGAAGATCAAGTATTATTACATGTATGATACAAAACTTTTCAGATATATTACCTTTTAAGAACTTAAGGAAGTCTCTCATATGAATTTATAGGTTATCTTGGTTATCATTTAATCTAAGGGTACACTAAGTTGCAGAAACAGGAAACTGTTCTAAGAGTTTTACAATCAAACTATGAAAAACTGCTTCACAGTAGTACATGGGTTACTTAACATATTCTTATCTGATAATTGTAGTATTCCCTAGAGATCTAAGGGACTATATGTAAATGCTGTATCTCTTCATAGATAGTATTGATGAACTATTCACAATCTTGGAGGTGGGTGCACAGCATGGGAAATGCTCCAATCTGATTATAAATACAAAGTGACAGGTCAAAATAGATCATTGTGTAAATGAGATACTTTGTTCATAGCTGTTCCTTACCATCTAAGTTTTCACACATTAATACAAGCAATGGAGTCTTTGAGATACTGGCTGTATATGGAGTCTGTTCAAAGTTATATATTTTATCTGCATGTTGACAGCAGTCCTCCATTCCTGATGTACCTCTGTGTAAAGGTTCTGTTCTTCAGTTTTGAGACATCAAACATTTAACTAAAAGCTGGCCAGATCATGAATAACAGGGGATTCTGATCCACAACCAGTTGAGACAAGCCCAGAAAACCAATCCATTATCTATAGAAGGCAGTCCAAGAAGCCAGCCTACTATCTGATAGACTTGCAGGAAGTCAGACTATTACCTCTAGCAGTAAAATAGGGAGACAAATAATAAACCTCAACAAAATGCGTAGGATTTAATTAATAATGGACAGTTTTCCCATGTTCAGTTTCCAACTGTGGACCATCCTGAGAAGACTAAACATGCACCCCACTTAACATAAATTATATAGGGTGCCTACCTTCTAAGGGTGCTCACAATAGTTTTCCTATGTCAGTAGACTCCAGTCAGGGAGGCACATCTGAAATACTTATTTCAAATATAAAATTTTCCCACTCCTCTGCCTGCTTCTGTCTCTACTAAAATGCAAGGGGTAGTGACTAATCTGTCTTGCTATAGCAACCTGTGAATAAATAGCCTATGATCATTTTTCTGGTTTGTATTTGTTTATTCCCACAGTTTGAATGAGCTAAGCAGCCGTTTCACAAGGTACACAAGGACCACCTGTTCACCAAAGTGGTATGTGGCATGCCTTTACCCACCATCAGCAGTCAAGATAGTTCATCCAAAGCCAGATTATATTTAAAATCAAGATATTGCCTTCAAATATCTTTAAGAATTCATTTAGGACATATATACAGAAGCTGATTGGATCTCAGATGGTATACTTTCAGTACAAGCATTGGCAATCAACATTTAGGATTAGAAAGCTGCTAAATATCAGAATATTTAATAACAGATAATGAACTTTTAAACATATGATCTGATCTTTGATTTGGAAAATGTAAATTTTATATCATAATTCACATTTAGTTTTTTTTCCAGACCAGTAAGTTACTTCAATTGTATTCTCAGTACATTAGAAAAGGAAGGTCTTACTATGTCACAGCTTAGAAACTGCTTGTTTCTGTTAGAAAAAATTAAAAAGCCTTGACCCAATCTACCAACTACAAGGAAAATCTCCTTATTATGATTTTCAATAGGAAAACCGTGCTTGGGGTGAAATTTCAATTAGAGATCAAAATTTAAAAATTCATTCAAAACTCATTAACATAGTGATAAGAAAATGGATTGCAGATAGATCCATTTTCACTACTAGCATTTGATGACAAAAATGACATTAGGAATTAATGGACTTTTTTACAATATTGCTTCATAATTTTAAAAGTATACGTCCTGTTGCACTTTTTTACCTCTTGAACATTCCCTCACGAAGGTCTGGCAAGATAAAGATATGGATGTAGATGTATATCTCTCATTCTTTTCCAAAGTAAAATGAAAATACTGACAAACAGGGACAAAACATCATTTATGATTAACACAGGCAAAGGCTCCAATCAACATATTGAGAGCATGGGTATCTAATACAGTACAATTTGGTTCTGGATGAAAAAAGGATGTTGGGAGCAGACACAAAACTTTGTGCTGGGAAAACCTAGCAAAACATTTTCCAAGGGACCCTGCTGGGAATGTTCAGTATGGAGGTCCTGGGCTGTTTCTCATCTAGGGCTTTTTCACTGAAACAAAGCAGTGAAGCAGCACAGCAGGTGAAAACTACAAGGTTGATCAGAATGAGTTTCTGAAGTCTAGAAGCAAAATTACTTTACAGCTAAGGACTAGAGATAAATTTTCTCTAAAAAATATATGCCAGCAAACATAATTGGATTTTATTGCATGTCCAATGGAATGGCTAGAATTAAAAGAATGACAAAACTAAATGTCTGTCAATCTGTAAGCAACCAGAACTCTCATACATTATTGCTGAGGATATAAAATGGTACCACCATTTCAGTTTCTTATAAAATTAACATCTATCATATGACACAACAATTCCTACTGGGCTAGTAGTAAATGAAAATATGTTCACAATAAGACCTAAAAAGTCATTCAAGATGTTTGCATTCATAAAGAAGAAACTGTAAACATGCAAGGTAGCCATCAACAGAAGTATGAACAAAACTTGATATACTCAGAGAAAGAATACTACTCAGCAATAAAGAAGGAAACATTACTCAGACATTCAAGAACTTAAGTAGACTTCAAAAACATTATTCTTGGTAAAACAAACCATATAAAAAGTACTGCTTATACTTACTATATTATGGAATAATATATTGTATAATACTCAGTAAAATTTTTGGAGCAGGTAAAAGTAATTTACAGAGACAAATATCAGTTGAGGTTAGTCTCTGGAAGAGTAAGAGTTAGGATTTTCTAATGAGCATGAAATAACTTACTGGAAGGTATGATGTTGTATGTCTTGATAGAAGATTGGATTCATAGGTATATAGATTTGTCAAAACTGAGCAGAAGTATATTTAAGATCAATCCATTGACTTATATGTAAATTCTACGTTGAAAGAGAAATTATGGAAAACAACTTTCACTATTGTGATCTTTCCACAGATACAATTAGAGAAAAGAGTACTAATTTCTGAGAATTAATTGCTAATGCATAAATACAAGATAGACTAATGGATGGATAGCCATTAGACAGACAGAAAAATGTGTAATCAGATGTATAGTAAAATTTTAATAGTACCTATAGATGTAGAGAATTTAAAGGTTCACTGTAAAATTCTATAAACTTTGATGCTTGAAAATTTTTGTAATAAAATTTTGTAAAAATGCATGTCATCCTTAAAAAAAAGAATCTCTACAACCTGCAGTATTTTATTTTAATTTGTCTTTTTACCAAATTAGTGAGCCAACTGAAGAAATTCAGAAGAAACAGAAGATTGAAAACTCAGAAACTCTGTAAGGAAACAAATATTCCCAAACAGCCTGGTGTTGCAAAATATGTGGAGAGAAAATAAAACAAATATCCTAGTAGGAAGCTGACCTTAAATAACTTCATGACACAGCATTAAATCTTAAAAGTAGTTTGCATCACCCAGAGAAGGGAATCAAGTGAATGATTCCTACATTTGTTTGGAACCTAAAACTATTGCCCCTCTTTGGTTTCTTATAGATGAATAAACTAATAAGTCTACAAAAATAAAATACTGGGATGGGAATTTGGCTCAGCAGTATAAATGCCTGCCAGAAAAGCATGAAGTCATGAGTTCAATCCCCAGGACCAAAATTAATTAATTAATTAATTTAATTAAACATCATGTGGACAGAAAGAACAGAGGATGATTTCCAAATATTTGTTTCTTGATTTCATAAAATAAACAAGATGAATTATTAGGAACCAAGAAATCTTAAGTTATAAAATTAATTTAAGAAAGATAACATAACACCAGAAACTAAATCTGTAAGTCAGTAGCATCAAATTTTTTCTCAAAATTTTCTTTTAATTATACAAATTTAATGGGACAATTTTCTTAAAATTAATAAAAACAAACAGTTGATGTTATCAAAAGTTATATTATTTAATAAACACTGACTATACCCAAAATTTTAGTGTGAAATTAAGCAACAGCAATATTAAAATACAAATATCATAATTACTCAGAAAGAATCAGGATAAGCAGGGAAGAATAGAAAAATGATTGCACTCACTGCAGACCTCTTTTTTAACCACCATAAATGCTGGATGTCAGCACAGCAATTTTGACAGTGCAGTCCTAACAAGAAAGTTTTTGCTAGAAAATTCCATTCTGAGAACTGTCACAAGCGAAACAAGTACAAAAGTAGTATTAAGCTGCAAAGATTTGGACATTTTATCACTTTTGTACCACAAACACATAATTTTTAAGAAAGGCACAAAATTAAAATAAAATTAATAACAATTGGGTGGATAAGAAGGAAAAGCTAACTTGATTTAAGCAAAATTCTTTCTTAATATCTGGAAATTATAGACACCAAACAGGATGAATATATTCTAATTCCTGAAAAAAAAATCTTTAAAATAAAAATTCAAAATTTATATAATCTATGCCTAACAACAGAAAATCAAAGAAAACAAAGGACATTAAAAGCCAAAAATAACATGAATGGACCTTACAAAAGCAAGGCCACTTATGTTACAATAAATGCAATGTTACAATAAATGCTTTTAACAATAAATGCAAAGAAGACATTTATATACAAAAATGAATGACTTTCAAGATCAAGGAAAAAAGATTGTGTCAGCAATCGTCTTGAAAAATTTACTGTAAATGAAATAGACATCATATTAATGAAACAAAAACAGTGTTAATATCAATAATGATTGCAAGGTAAAATTAAATGTGACAATAGACTTATATTATGATGATAAATGATACCATGTATCATTTATATTTATTTATATTTATACCATTTATATTTATTATATTTATTTATATTTATACCATTTATCTTTATATTTATAAAATAAAATAGCTATGAATTTAAGAAATGTTTACAGAAAAAATTTAAGTAATGTTTATATCACTTAATAGATCATAAGCCAAATAGAAGAATATAAAACCCTGTAGCATTGATAAATGACTTCCAGGAAACAAGCATTAAGTGACCTAATCAAACTAGTTAACTCAAAGGAAAGGAGCAAAAATAGACTAAACTGGTCTTATAACTAATAGGCCTAGTCTAGGGCTTTCCATTCCTTCAAGTTTATTATTCTGTTTAATAACCTGTAAAAGAGAATTTCAATAATTTGCAAGTAAGAAGATATGTGATATTATTCTTATGTATTGTTCTTTTAGGCCTTGAAAATTTAAATTTCCTTATGAGCATTATTATTTTTTTCTTTTTCGATTAGTACATATTTGTAGTACATAACGATTACATTCATTGTAGGGAGTTGCTATATGTACACAACTTTATAAGTCTTTTTACTCTCCCCTTCTCTTTGTCAAAGAATACTTTTATTTTGTTGTTCACCATCATAGTTCACCTACTATAGCAGATCGGGGGTAAAGGAGGTTACTGTCCTTTCCCATTCGCTTCTTCCCTCATACTGCTTCTAATACCTCTTTCCTTCCTTCCTCCCCCTTCCACTTTTTCCTAAGAAAGCCTTTCAACATTAATCTATGGGTGACAACAAAGCCCTTCTGGAAGGTAAAGAAAAGAGTCATGACATGGGCATGGTTAAATGCCCCAATCATTAGGAAGAAGAAGGAATCTTTTCTGTCTTAGAGGTGTAGAAAGACCACTGCAAGGTGGCATGATGCTTCCCACATTTTGGTGTGCTTTGGCTTGCAAGAGGAGGATAGGGTAATCTGGAGTAGGGATTTATTGGAATGAAGAAGAGAATAAAAAATAGGGCAAAAAGATAAAGCACACCAAGGAGAAGGTAATTCAGGATGACTATATCTTTTTCCAAAACATGATAGAGAAAGTCAGACATTTCCTGGGTTTGCTATGGAAAAGATAGAAGCTGATTATTGAGATAGAGTTGGAAAATACAAAATATCAGATGCTGGAAAAATTACTACTTATTTCACCATTCTTACTGTACTTTGAAACAATTTCCTCATTGATTTTAATATTCTATTTGTGATCAACTGTGTATTTGCTTTTATTAGCTATTTTATAAATGTGAAAAATATAGGAAACTGTAATGATGATAAAAGCTATCTTACAAAATCCATCATTATTTTTGCATTTCTTCACTATATTATTGAGGATTTTCATATAGTTTACAGCATTCAGAATATATTAGAATTTCAAATGGTTATTTTTAAAATAACATGAATATTGACAAATCATACACTGAAGATTTTTAATGTTTAGAACAACAGTAAGATAATTAAAGTGGTTCAATTCATGCATATATTTTAAGTTACAGAAAACCATTGTATTTTCTTAATAAAAGTGCAACTGTTATAATTTGCTATTTAAGTATGCTTTGTAGGTAGAATGAAAACTCATTATGGTTAAAATTTCATCCAGAAAAATCCTCCAAAACAGTTTAATCATTATTACTAATTACTAGGTTAAGACAGCAAGAGTATCTTCAAAAATGTCAAGATTTTCCCACTAAATTATAAAATGAGAGATATATGTGAAATAAACAATACAAAATAAACAACAAAAACCTTTAAGTACTAGACTAATCTTGTAATTACTGTAAGAAGAATACTTTGGAAAGCAATAAGACACTGTCCCTCTGGGCTGCAGAAATACCAGGTAATGAATAAATCATCAAAAGTTACATTGATGGCATTCAGATCATTCAACATGTTAAAGAAAGTAAATTTCAGTAATAATTTAACTATCACAGATTTTAGTGTTCATTACTTTGGGAGAAGGTCTTCAAGTAATATTTTTTTAAATATATGGATTAATTTAACTTCTTTTTTTTAAAATTTAACTTCTTTTTTTGGGGGGGGGTACCAGGGAATCAAACTCAGGACTGTGCGCTTGCAGGGCAGCGGCTTATGCCACTGAGCTAAATCGCCAGGCCCCTAATTTAACTTCTTTTCCCATCTTTATTGTTTTTATTCCTTTCTCTTGTGTAATTACTTTGGCTAATGTTTTCAGAACTGCATTGAATTGGCGTGGTGACAGTGGCATACTTGTCTTGTTATTGACTTTATAGTGAAAACTTTCAGTTTTTGTCCATTTAATAAGATGTTGTATAGATGGACTTTATGAGATTGAGATAAAGATCCTGTATTCTAATTCTCTGCAGGTTTTTTTTTAAACATGAATGGGTATTGGACTTTGTCAAATGTTTTTTCTGCACCTGTGGAGACAATCATGTGATTTTTGTCTTTGGCTTTGTTGATGTTATCAGTTGATATCTTGATGGCAGCTATTCTTTCTGAGATAAAATGAAATGTCAGTGCTGTTTTAATTTGCATTTCTCGAATGACCAGTGATGGTGAACATTTCTTCATGTATTTATTTGTCATTTGTATATCTTCATCTGAGAACTGTGTGTTCATCTCTGATGCCCATTTTTGGAGAGGGTCTTTGAATTTGGGGGGCTTGATATTTTTCAATTCTTTATATGCTCTGGATATAAGTCCTTTGTCTGAGGAGTTGCTGGCTAAAATTATTTCCCATTCTTTAAAATAAATGACACTGGAACACTGAACATTCATAGAAAACAACAACAGAAAAAAAATTTATGCTTCATACGGTAATATAAAAATTAACTTAATGTAGATCAGGGATTCAAATGTAAAAGAAACTATGAAACAGAAGAAAATATTAGAAAAAATATTCAGGACTTAAAACTTGATAAAAGTTCTAAGACATGACATGAAAAGGGAAATGTAGCACCTTCACAATAATGATAATACAACACAAAATGACTTTCCCAACAATGACAATGCAAACTACACATTTGACCATGTAAAAGCTTCCAAGGAGAACTGAAACTGAGTACATATTTTTTTCTGTATGATATATATGAATGAGAAGTAGTAGTACCTTATATACCTCAAAAAGTAGTCTTTAAAAGAATACCAAAGGAAGAATTCCAAAATCCCCTGACTAAAAGTAGTATTTAGTCACCAAAATCAGGACAAGTCTGTGCTGACAATTGTGAACCTAACGTTTGCCTTCATATAATATATACAGGTTCATTAGTCAACATTGCACTCCCTTTCCATGGAATTATCACACAATATTATAAAAGATTAAAAGTGAGATTTCGTCTTTGTGTGTGTGTGTGTGTGTGTGTGTGTTCCAGAGTTTATTATGATCCTTCAACTTACTTGAACTATGGTTTTTGCTTTATTTTGTCTTAAGTTTGACCTCACTTGCTGAGGTGGACTTGCAGAAGTCCTCCAAAGATAAACAAAGAAGCTGAGAAACCTGAATCAAAAAGAGTTATTATTATGCAGCTGGTTTACACTGTGTGCAGGTACACTAGCATCTATATCCCCCCAAAATGGAAAAAAACAAACAAGAAGATGGGAATTAAGAAATAATACAAATTTTGGGAAGCTAAAAACCCATGTATAAAAGTGTATTTTAAAACAGGAGATATAATATGTTCACTTCAGAAGCACATACAACTAAAACCAGAGACATAAATGTGCAGTACAATGCATGCATTCATATACATCTCCTATGTCCTTAAATATAAAAGCATATTTTTAAAGTTAATAACTTCATACTTCTAATAAAGCCTTAAGTCCCTCCTCCTCAAGGGTAGAGACAATGTTAGAAAACAAACAAGACTTTCAATAAGTGTCATCAAATAGACCCTCAATTGTCTATCCTTCTCACCACTGGATATCATTCAGTGTACACAAACAAAAGGAATAAAGAACTTTTGTTTCTCAAACACTAATTCCCATTTCCCCAGTAAAATGATGAAAGGATGACAAATTGCCACTAGCTGTCAGTTCTAAATAAAAGCATGTTTATGTTTCTTCCTCATTTCTAGATCTAATTGTTGGTTTTGTGGCTGCTGTTGTTGTCATTGTTGCTGTACTTGTTTCCTCAGTATAAACCCAGGACTTTGCACATTAGCATCTGCCACTCTACCTTCCTCCTTTAAAAAATATCCCTGAGATAACATTTCAATGTAAATTCAGAAAAAAAAAGATGTGCCAGAAGTTTTTCCTGAAATCCCAGTAATAATTTCACATTTCTCATGCATGAACTCCTAGATGTTGAAGACTATAGGCTGGGTCAATTTCAAACATGATTCTTTAGGTAATAAATGATGACTTAATGACAACTTTTTTCATAAAAATGGCACTAACAGTTCCTCTCCATTATGAATGATCAGAGGCCAAGTTAGCCATTTTCCCTAACCACTGAGTTTCCTCAGGGCTTACGTTAAATATTTCTTTCCTTAATGAGTGCTGTGATGTTGACTGAAGCTTGCCCACTGGTGAACAGTGTGAATCATCTGATGAAAAGCAACAGATGAGCTGCAATTGAAGTATTTTCTGTATTCACTGCACACATAGGGATTCTTTCCACTGTGAGTCTGCTGGTGCTCCACGAGCTGTGACCTGCAATTGATGGCCTGCCCATGTACTCAGGGAGTTTTCTCCAGTGTGGACACTGGGGTGTCAAACAAGGTATCCTCTGTCACTAAAAGATTTCCCACATTCTTTGCATGTCTGGTGGTTTTTCTCCAATGTGGATTCTTTATGCAACATGACAATGGAGTAGCAAGATAGGGCCTCTGCATATTCACTGTACCCTTACAGTCTCCAGGGTCAGTGCACTAGTGCTGCTTGAAGTGAGACTGGTAGTTGAATTCCTTTCTACACTCCACCACTTACAGGCTGCTCCACGGTATGAATGATTTACTCTTGAATGAGGTCTGCACTCTCAAAGAGGCTTTTTCACCTTCATTGTATTCAAAAAAATTTGGTTCAGTGTGAATCTGAGGGTGCCCTGTGTGGTTACCAGCATTTGAAGGCCTTCCCACACTCCATGTACTCATAGAGGTTTTCTCCTGTGTGGGTGACAGAGTATCAAACCTGGCCTATACTAAAAGGCTTCACCACATTATTTTCATACAAAGGTTTTTTCCTCAGAGATGTTCCCCTTATGAAAGACGGCAGTAACATAGCAGATTCTACATCCTTTGCATTTATGTTTCTTTCCAGTGTGAATCTACTGGTGCTGCATACAATGTGACCTGCAGTTTAAGGCCTTGTCACATTTCATGTGTATATAGGGGTTATCCACAGTATAGGAAACATGCAGCTGAAGGAGATGAATGCCTTACTAAAGATCTTTCCAGACTCTGCATTTGTAGGGCTTCACTCCACTGCAAAGCCTGTCATGGTGAATGAGGCATCTTGTCAAACACTGGTGCATTTCTTGTATATGCAGGAATTTTGCTTTTCCTGCTTGAAGGGATCTGTAATTAGTCCGTGTGAGTTACAGACATTGAAAGCATCATCTAGAGACATGTGGCCCAGTGTAGTCCTTAAACACACAATGTTAGCTCTCCCCATGCTACCATGTCCACAGCTCAATTTCCCAGGGAGTTTGTACCCCTGGTCTCAGGAATCTTTCCTCTGTTTCAAATAGCCCATCTTGACACTTGGACAGCCCCAACTACTAGTCCTCTAAAGGTACCTTTGTCAGTTGTTCCTAAAATGAGGCTTCTGCAGGTTAGCAAAAGTGAGCATGCATGGGCTCTGTTTCAGGCTTTGTGCTGTTACCAAGACAGGAGCTTTGGGTGAGGTCTGTCTTCACCATCCTTAACCTCTGGCCATTCTCCAGCTGGTAAATCATCTCTGATTTGGACAAAAGATATCACTAGCCACTCCAAGTAAAGAGAAAAACCTTTATTCTATTAAGAGCTGAATGAAGGTCTTCCATTCGTCTTCACCCACAGCATCCTGGGACTTCTATAAGGCCATCCATCTCAAAGGCTGTGGGAAAATACTGAGCTGATCTCTTTGGTGGTTCATAATGTACTGAAGAAGTTAGAGTCAGGGAATCTGTCTTTCTCTCTCATCCTGATTCCTGAGCCATGAACCTTCTCGCCTGAGTCCCCCGCTTAGCTCTACAGCACACCTGGCTTAAGGACGTTAGCCCACTGGGACATGCTTGCCATTCCCTCCTTAGCATAACACTGGGAGACTAGAGTTAGGTGCTAAGGAAAATGTTACCATGATCTTCCTGTGGGCCTTATATGATTGTTTAAAGAATCCTTCACAGCAGTCACATGATGTGTGTACTGTGACTGGCACCAATTTTTTTGATGAAAAAACAGGATCAAGTAGATAAAATGATTTGCCAGAAACAAGGAAATGGTGACTGGTAGAGCCAAGGGGAAACCAAATTATCTCTACCATCTGGCCAATTTAACCAGAAATCCATAAAACATTGTTACTGAAATGCCAACTCCCAGTGTGCAGATAATGATTTTGATATGAGGATATCAGTAACCACAGGAATGATTACAGTTGCTAACCTGCACATAACCAATTATCACCAAGTATTTTTCTGAGCCATGTACCTTCACATGGGTCCAGTGACTTAGATACCATATTGATCCATTTTCCCCATGAAATAACTGAGGCACAGGGGAGTTAAGGAACTTGCCCAGGAATACACAGCTGATAAGTAGCACAACTAGGATTGGAGTCTTGGGATCTGACCCTTGTCTCCCAGTGTTACCTTGAGGAAATGATGAGCATGCCTGTATGGGGCCAACAGTCTCAAATCCAGTGGTCAGTGGAGCTAAGAAGGGGACCCAAGTGAGAGGAATCATGCCTCAGGAAGCAAGATGAGACCCTAGACTTCAGTAGTTCATGAACCACGAGAGAAATCAGAAGCTCACAGGTCTCCAGCACCATCTTCTAATGCATGGTCCTCTGGGTCAGGTCCAGCTGCCTCCATTTCTCCTGTGTGACTGCCATAGCCAACTCTGCGAAGGTCACAGACACTTGTAACAAGCCCATCAGCTTCATCTCCACTCTAAGTCCTATAGACCAAGAGGCCAGGAAGCTAGTGGGCTTGACCAACACTTAGTGCCTCCCTAACTGGGCAGGTGACCTTAGCTGACAATAATGCTCCAAGCCTCAGTTTCCTCCATCTAAAATGTGCACAAAATCTAGGTGTCATTTAGGCTATAGGGACAAAGAGCTGTTAATGAGGCCATGGCTCTGATGGGCATCCATGAGATTCCCTATAGGAAGAGGAGTGCAAAGCTCTACAAACACATAGAGCAAGAATATATCCTCCTCAGTACTCTTGCCTGCAGAGCTGGGGAAATGAGCCCTGCTTTGTGCTGCAGTCCTGTCCAGTAAAGGGAAAATTTGAATATGTTTTTAGGTAGGACTACCTATCATTGCATTTCCAACATGGCTTAGTGACAAAATATTTATATTCAATTCTTCCGAAACCTCTTTCCACATAGACTAAGTTAGTACTCTTCATTCACTTTTAAGCTACTACTTCTCAAACGGGAGCTGTAGAAAAATCATCACTTTTGCTTTGTTCACTTTTACTGGTTTCACTCCTGACATCTGAGAGGAAAATGCTCTTAACAAAAGTGAAACCAGATATCTGGATATTTTAAGTAATATTTCATGTTCCTCTATTATGTTGGGTTTTTGGCTTGTTTTATTTCTTGAAGTATTTTGGAGAAGAAATGAAGCCAAGAAAAGTGTAAAGTAGAACCACTATTTGTTTTTGCTGAAACAATCTCAAAAAATTTTAACAAGATTTTAATAAGATTAGTTCAAGTATTATTCACAAATAAAAAATACTGACTGAGAAAAATGAAAGGGCAAATTTTATCCTTTTTTTTAAGTAGTCTTTGTTCAACATCACTGACCATTAGACAAATGCAATTTAAAACAACACAGAGATTTCATCTTACTCCAGAAAGTAAGGTTATCCTCAAAAAATCAAATAATAACAAATGCTGATTAGCTTGCAGGGAAAAGGATCACTTCACATTATAGTTGGGAGTGTAAACTAGTACAAGCACTATAGAAATCAGTATGGAGATTCTTCAAAAAACTAAAACTAGAAATTCCACTGGATCCAGCTATGGCCCTTTTAGGTATCTTCCCAAAAGTTAAACACATCACATTATAGTTATACATGCCTATTTGTGTTTATAGCAGCACAATTCATAATAGGTAAATCTTGGAAGCAGCCTGTAAGTCCATCAACACAGGAATGGGTAAAGAAAATGTATACACAATGGAGTGCTGCTATGCTATAAAGGATAAGTTTGAGACATTGCACCTTGAAATCATAATGTTAAGCAAAATAAATCCGACAGAAAAGCTTAAATATCACATGGTTCATCTTATTTGACAAATCCAAAATATAAGTGAAAGATCAAACTAGAAGATACTGAGAAACAGAAAGATAAATCTTTTGCAAATAGGTAAGAGACCAACGTATGAAGAGGTATTGAAAGAATTAACATATGTTATGTGCGTGTATCAACTCCATACAATGCATGCAATCATTACGTATTGCAAACGTGTACTAATAAAAGTTAAAATAGTCATAGCCATTATGCTCTAAAGTAGTAGTTCTCCAGAAACTGAAACCATCCCCTCAAGAATATTTGAAATTTTCCGGAGAAATTTTCAGTTGTCATAATGGGGTAAAGGAGTGAGGTACTGTCATTTAGTAGGTAACAACCTATGAAATTACTAAAAGTTCTATATTGTACAGAAAGCATGTCATAACAAGAAAAAATAATCGAGCCTAAAATCTGTTATGCCAAGGATGAGAAACCGGGTACTGAAACTTTGTTTTCTCCCAAGTGCATTATTTTAAAGAGACTATTTGGGGGTTTCAGGTACTTGTTCATAAATAGAAACTAACTTGTTCCAAACTTGTTCTTTTATAAGGGGTGAAGTTAAAACAGAGTATCTAGATGTTTATTTGCTAAAAAGCTATAAAAGCATTTTAACAGAGTAATGGGATAAAACAGATAAAACTATTAACTGATACCTAAAATAGATTTACTGAGAGTAATTTGGGGCAAGTCAGAATAACTACTGTTTTAAAAAAAATTCTTCCTCTGTTTCCTTTGGTACTATTTTAAATGACTCAGTAGTAATCTGAGCAAAGCAAGCCCAGAGGAGAGGAAATAAGGAATGTGAGGAAAAAGAAAGAATATGATACTAGAATCAACATGAATTTAGATATAATTTAGTGAAATAAAGTAGACAATATTGGAAATACAGATATAAGTAGGGACTAAAAACAATATTGCAGATTATCATACCCCAATCTAATAGCCAGCCAAACCACAAACTTTAATGGAGTTTTTGATGATTATACATTGTCTCTCTTAAACCTTAAGTGTGTCATATTTATTTTCATTAACTTTAATGGAAGAACCCACAGGAGTCTGAAATGTAAACATGGATAGTTGTTTCGAGATAACAGAAAAAATCTGTAGGTGGGAATCATGCTGTCAAGAGTGTAATTTTATACTAAAAACAACAAAAATACAAGTTGATGTATTCCATGAAAAGAAAAATTGAATGAAATCACTTTAACACAGACAAATACAGAGCTCTGAACAAGAATGTGTAGATTGGACTGTGAGACTTTATGCAAACTATGCTTGGCCATGTACCTGTATTAGATTTTCCAGAATTCAAACTATCTCAATTTTCTCCAAATTGATTTGTAGATCATTCACATTTACGATAAAAATTCCAGCACAGTTTAATTTGATTTTCTTTGCAAATTAACTAACAGATTCTAAAATTTACTAGAAGAAAAATCTCAAAGAATAAATTGGGACATTATTTTATAAGATACAAAGACTTACTGAAGTGCTAAAATATTTATGAAAGTGTTACACTGGTGAATGATGGACTATATGTTATTACACTCATGCCTATGAACACAACAAATCTGAGTAAACTATTACTTCTTGCATCACCAGGGTAGAATCTTAAAAATATAGTGTTGAGCCTAAACAGTATTCCAGAAAAGGATACATACTGGACAATTCCTTTCAAGTCCAAGTCCAAAAATAAGTAAAATTAATGCATGTTACTAAGTAATAATAGTGGTTTCTTTTGTTAAGGAGGGAAGTTATATAGATTAAACTGGAACATGAAAGTTTACATGATGCTTACACAAGAATTTTCACCTTGAGTGCTCCATCCAACCACATCAGAATACACGTTCTTCTCAGCTGCACATGGGAACTCTCTAAAATGGACCATATATTAACCCATAGAACATTCTTAAGTGAATACAAAGGGATTGAAATTATCCCATACATATGATCTGACCATAGTGCACTGAAATTGGAAATTGATGGCAAAAGAACCTGTAAAAACCTACATAAGCACATGAAAATTAAATAACAACTTCTTGAACAACCAATGGGTTACAGGTAAAATTAAAGAAGAAATTAAATAATACATACAATTCAATGAAAATACAGATACAACATACGAAAACCTGTGGGACGCAATGAAAGCAGTTCTAAGAGGGAAATATATAGCAATAAATTGTCACATAGGAAAACAGAATAAGTATAAACAACAACTTAATGTTACACCTCAAGATTCTAGAAAAAGAAGAGCAAGTCAAGCCCAAAGCTCATAGAAGAGAGAAAATTATAAAGATCAGAGCAGAAATTAATGCAGTTGAGACGAAGATATCAATACAAAAAAATAATGAATCAAAGAGCTGGTTCTTTGAGAGAATAAACAAAATTGGTAAACATCTAGTTAACCTTAAAAACAATGAAAAAACTGAAATTCAAGCAATAAGGAATAAAAAGGGTGGAATCACTACAGATCCCATGGAAAGTCAGAAGATCATGAATACCTACTCTGAAAATTTTTACTCATGTAGGGTGAAAAATACAGGGGAAAGGGACAGATTTCTGGAAATATATGTGTTACCAAAGCTGAATCAAGATGATATAACAATTTTGAATAACCCAATAACAGCTACTGAAATTGAAAATGTGATTAAAAACTTACCAACAAAGAAATGCCCAGGTCCTGATGGATTTACAGCTGAATTCTATAAGAAATTTAGAGAAGGTTTAATTCCAATAATTCTCAAACTTTTCAATGAAATTGAAAGGGAAGCAATTCTTGCTAACTCATTCCTAGAGGCAAGTATTAGTCTGATACCAAAATCAGAGAAAGACCCAACCAAAAAGGAGAGCTATAGGCCAATATAGGCCAATCTCACTAATGAACATCAATGCAAAGGTTCTCAATAAAATACTAGCAAATAGACTGTAGCAAATCATCAAAAAGATTATACATCATGACCAAGTGGGATTTATCTCAGGAATAGAGAGATGTTTCAACATATGCAAATCAGTAAATGTAATACACTACATCAACAGAGCCAAAAACAAAAATCATGTGATCATCTCAATAGATGCAGAAAAAGCTTTTGATAAAGTCCAACACTTATTCATGATAGAAATCCTACAGAAACTTGGAATAGATGGTAACTACCTTAATCTGATAAAAACCATCTATGACAAACCAACAGCCAACATTATTCTAAACGGACAAAAACTGAAAGCTTTTAATCTAAAATATGGATCAAGACAAGGATGTCCACTATCACCATTCCTATTCAGTGTAGCTCTGGAATCATTAGCCAGAGCAATTAGAGAAGAGAGAGCTATAGAAGAAATAAGAATAGGAAAGGAAGAAGTTAAATTATCACTATTTGTAAATGACATAATACTCTACATAGAAAGCACCCAAAAATTCTATCAAAATACTACCTGAGCTAATAAGATAATTCAGAAGTGTAGCTGGATATAAAGTCAATACTCAAAAACCAATAACATTCCTGTACACAAACAACTAACTCATTGAGAAATTATGGAAATGCCACCTTTCACAATAGCATTCAAAACAATGAAATACTTAGCAATCAATCTAACAAAAGATGTAAAAGACCGATATGCTGAAAACTAGAGTACTAAAAAAAAAAGAGATTGAAGAGGATGTCATAAAATGGAAAGATATCCCCTGCTCTTGTTTAGGAAGAATGAACATTGTGAAAATGGCCATACTTC
>PVJX010016899.1:27763-39492 GCA_004027295.1 Dolichotis patagonum
AATGAATGGCAAGAGGCATCACAATCTCTGACTTGAAATTACACTATAAACTACAGTGATAAAATCAGCATGGTACTGGCAAAAAAAAAAAAAAAAAAAAAAAAAAAAAAACAAGCCTGAGGAGCTGAGGATCAATGAAACAAATTAGAAGATGCAGACACAACTACAAAGACATTCAGCCACCTTATCTTTTTCAAACTCATGACCTTGCACTTGGCAGGCAGGCGTTTATGTTACTGAGCTAAATCCCTAGCCAGCCACCTTATTTTTGATAAAGGGGCTAAACATGTTCACTGGAGGAAACATAGCCTATTTAATAAATGGTGCTAGAAAAATAGGCTTTCAATGTGCTGAAGACTGAAAATAGACCCATGTTTATCACCATGCACTAAAGTCAAAATGGTTCAAAGATCTAAATATTAAATCAGAAACATTAAATCTACTGGAACACAAGATAGGTAGAAGTCTTAACATAGGGGTAGGCAAAGAGTTCATGAACAAAATGCAAACTGCACAGGCAGTATTTCCTAGAATCAAGAACTGAGATCTCTTCTTCTTAAAAAGTTTTTGTACTTCAAAATCAATTATCAATACAGTGAAGAGAAAACCCACAGTATGGGAAAGAATTTTTGCCAGCTGTGCCTCAGACAAAGGACTTATACCTAAGACATATAAAGAATTGAAAAACAACAGGCTCCCCAAATTCAAAGGTCCAATCCAGAAATGAGCATCTGAAATGAATGTGTATTTCTCAGATGAAGAAATACAAATGACAAATAAATACATGAAGAAATGTTCACCATCACTGGTCATTTGAGAAATGCAAATTAAAACAACACTGAGATTCCATCTCACTCCCGAAACAATAGCTGCCATCGAGAAATCAACCAGTACCAAATATTGGCAAGGCTATGGGGAAAAAAGAACACTTCTCCACTGCTGGTGGGAGTGTAAACTGGTGTAAACACTGTGGAAATCAGTGTGGAGATTCCTCAAAGATTTAGGATTAGAAGTCCCTTTTAATCCAGCTATTCCCCTTCTGGGTATTTTCCCAGAAGAATTAAAAGCATCATAACACAGTGATATATGTGCACCCATGTTTATAGCAGCAAAATTTGTGATAGCTAAATCTTGGAAACAACCAAAATGTCCATCAAACACAGAATGGATAAAAAAAGATGTGGTATTTTTATATAATGGAATATTACTCAGCTATAAAAAAGATAATCTTGAGGCTTTTATAGGTAAATGGAAGCAACTTGAGACCATACTCATAAGTGAAATAAACTCACAGTTACAAATATATTGTCTCTCTAGTATAAAAATAATAAAAAATACAAATCTGAAAGAATAATAAGATCCAAAATATACAATAGATATTGTAATAATGAAAGGGAAAGAAAGTGCTCAGAAAGGCAGAACTACTGGGGTAGGGAAAAAGAAAAAAGGAAGGAAGAAAAAGATTAAATGTATGTTGGTAAACATATATAAATGTATGTATGTATGTGAATGCTAAACAGAAAACAATACTACCAATCTCTCTTAGTTTATCAAAAAGGACAGTTTGTGCTGTCATTTTTTGATCACTTTTGTGTCTAGATTTTATAACCTAAACAACTAGTTCTGAGATAACAATATGCAATATATTAACTAGTGTTAATTTCCTAAAAAAACAGAATTTTCACCCTGTGAATCTGAAAGAATTTTGCAATTAAATTTCAAAGATAAAAGAAACCTTGTACTGGCTTATGAAGAACAACTTTTTCAACTTTTAAAATGTAACAAATATAAATAAAATCAATGAGATCATGACAGTACTCAAAAATTTCTTATTAGTCTCTTCTATATACTGTAGAAGTGCAGTTTTATCACTCTGAAAATTGATAAATGGAAGAAAATAATATTTATCCCCCATTTTTCATATAAACCTTATGTGAGAATAACCAAATATTTGGTAAGGGCTGTTGTTTCTCATAAAAGAATTTTAATGCTAATAAATACAAAGAAATGATACCATTATAAAATTGCAGTTTTACAGTCTAATGCAATAATAGAAATAGCCAATAATCCTCAATGGATGTTCCAACTTTTAGATAAAGTTTTAATAGATAAATTTATAATGGGGGAATAAGATTGACACCATATGAATCCAATGGTCATTCTTAGTATAGCTAATTATTGGCTACCATTATGTTATGTTCCTCCTGTTAAAATTCAATTGAAAATACACAGCACCACCTATAAGATATTTTCTGGAATAGTTTTTTCTTAGTATAACAAAGCCCATAGATCTAGACGTTTACAGGCAATGTGGGGGGTTATACAAGATAAAAAGTTATATCATGAAGAAAGAAAAATCAAATTTAGTATATAGGTCATTTTATAGAACAAGTGACCTGGTTTATTCAACACACTGATGTTATTCAAAACATCAGGATTCTGGTATAGAGTGGAAAAGGAAGACCTAGTAATCAAATATAAGGTGTGGAATGTTTGGAAATCCAATTTAAAAGCATTTTTGAAAGTATCTTTTCAGTTAGTCAAGAAAAATCAAATATAGAACAAGTAGCAGTTGATTTAAAGTATAACTACATTAAGTATAATTACATAGTGATCGTTATTGTAATGGCCCTGATTGGTTAGATATGCAAGTTGAAAACTTTACAATTGAAATGACAAATTTGTTTTCCAATATCTCTAAAAATTTTGCTTATACAAACACAACTTATATAGATATTGATGTATCTATGTATAGATATATTTCCTTAATTATTACCAGAAAGTTGTTAATATAGCAATGTTAAATTTCTTCAAAATTATTTCAGAAAGGACGCTATTGTGATAGCGTTTAAGCAATATCTCAGGCTATGGTTATTTAAAGGAGGGAACTTAATGGGATCGGGCAAAGTTCACAATAAAATAGTTTAAGACTAATGGACACAGCAAGGTTTCCAGTGTTGTATCCCAAGTCTTGTGAAATAAGTGAATTCTTCTTACAGATGAGTCAACTATTTGATAAACTGACTTGTAGAAAATTTCTGTAGTAAATAATGAAATTATTTAGAAGCTTGATGTGTGGTCTGAGATGGTTGCCACTGTCTCTGGCCATCCTCATCCTCTAAGACCAGTTGATCCTTTGTCCATCTCACCTCTTATTTCCTTGGCATCTGGAGATCAAGGGATCCATTACCATGGCTATGAGGAGGAAGAACTGTCATTGTGCCTGTCATATTCCCAGTTCCTAACTGGTTCTGTACTTTGCTTCCCCTCAGTACAAGGCTACACATGCAAATAACAAAGGACCAACCTGATTGAAGATGAGGCCAATTCCCCTGAGAAGTAAGCCCAGAAGTTTCGGTGGCTTCATGGAGAAATAACAGATGCACAGACAGTGCTAGCCCTAAGAAAACCCAATGGCTGATGTAAACTAGCAAAAACAGTATGGGGTTTTACCCTGAGAGTAACTTCTTCATGGCAGGACAGATTTAAAGAAAAATTCCAGTGCAGCATCTACCATATTGTCAAAGAGAGTTTAATCAGGCATCATTTTGAGAGGGGTTGATCATGTGGGACTGAGCAAAAGAGTATCTATACTACAGTTTCATTACATAACTATACTGCCACAGAAACTGGGTAAGAGACAGCCATAGGAAGCAGATGTGGAGATGTTGATGACTAGACATAGATCTCTTGAGATCCTCTGAGAAGTTCAAGCTCCAGCCAGGAAGGACACAGACCTGCATTCAGTGCTGGGAGGCTAAGTTTGCCAAGTGTGGCTTTTGGAAGTGGCTGTACCTGAATGTGAAAGCATGCAGTCCAGTGGTCTGCTTGAGCTTTTGCTCCACTGCCTATATCCAGTGATCTGATCATATCCCCACGTACCAATGTGAGTGGGGATACAACTCAGCTTGGAAAGTTGTCCCAATCTGGGATTTACAGATATGGGGTGGTTTGGGGGGGATCCTCTCACAAACCCACACTGTAAAGTGGGGAAGAGAGGATTGTGACTTGCTGGATTCCAAAGATTGCAGGTCCTGGAAGGAAACCATTCATTTGGAAATATGGAAGGTTTTTTCCCCCATTTTTTTCTCTTTTATTGGTTTGTTTTTCTGGGTTTTGGAGTTTTATTCTTTTCCTTCTTTACTATTATCTTTTTTAAGGAAGTATTTTTTTTTTAGAATTAAGCTTCTTAACACTCTATAATGAAAATGTACAAAGAATAATGTTGCAGTTTGGGGTTAGATTTAAGTCAAAAACACTCATTAACAAGGAAACTTCAAAAGTGATTATTCCAGAAATTTCTCTAAGCCATCTGATCAGAACATCTGTCTGTATATTGCCTTATTTTGAAAGGCCTTGGAATACATTTCAATTAAACTCAGAATCTTTCAAAATAAGATATAATTAAAAAACCTTTTCTATAGTCAGACTAAAAATTTTTAGTAAAATTTTCCTTTCCAGAAACAACAATAACAGAAACAAGGCATGTTGTAAAATGTGGTCCTGAAAAATTCACAATAAAATGTGAACATATACCTAACTTTCATCTCCTCAAAAACAGAGGCTACTTTCTGTTTTACAGTCGTGCAACAAGTGAAGAACTGCCTATAAGAAGCTTCTGGCAAGTGGTTGCCAGATAAATCTCAAGCAATTGAACATGGACATCTCAGAAAACTGCTGGGGGGGTCTGACCAAAGGATCTGAGTTCTATTATTAACAATAGATTCAAATGTGCAGTGACTCCTCCCAAGTTCCTTGCTCAGTTCTGTGTTTACCTATGTTATGCTCCTGAGCATAACCAGGATGCTTCTGCATTAGTGGAGATTTTTTTTCCCTTAGATGCTCAGTGTGCAGGGAGCTCTCTGATTGTGTGAATGAAGTGAGTGCTGACTCCATGGAGTAATTGGAAGCTTGGAGAGTCAAAACATTTTTGAGGACCTAATCAGACTATGCTCAGCAAACTCCAGGCAGGAAGCAGGGCCCAGAATCCACCCCTGGGCCCTGACCGCATGTGCCCCTGCAGAATCACAGAGCACAGGGCAAACTTGGAACTCTGCTCCCAGAGGAACCTTGGACTACAGCAGATTGTCTATGCTAGCTTGAAGCAAGTTTAAGTGATTGCTTCACCGACACAGAAGATCTCATCTTGCTTCAGTCGGTGTGGTGAGTATGCAACTAAAATAGAGGTGTACAGTAGCTAAGTAGGGCCAGTAGTAAAGCTCCCTCCAACTAACTGTAAGCCCTTGGTAAGTCTGACAAGAGTGAGGGGGACCCCTTCTTACACACAGAAAACATCAGGCAGAGTGAGGAGTGTGTCAAAAAGGACTCCTCCAACGTGAAGAAAACCAAAAGGGCTTATGAGACACACAGGCACACAATAGGGACACAATATGGCCTCAGCAAACACAAACACTATAGACAGGGAGATTTGATGACCTGGAATAACATGAAGATAAAGTACTATTAGGAACTAAAGGCTGACCTACATCAATACTACTAGGCTTGTCAGCCCAGGAAGAATATAGGATTCACCCAACAGGCCCTGCACCACGAAGTCAGGTGACTGGCCCACCTAGTCATTGTTGGGCCCAGCAACTGGACAAACATCAACCTTACAGTAGAACACCAAGATACACACTACCAACAGTGGACACTATCGGGTCTGAAAGACCAAACACTAACTCGAAGGGGGAAAATGGCAAAATGAAAAAGCAGAATGCAATGTCAAACATCTAGTCCACCAGAAGCAAGTACAGGAGCCATTGAAATAGAGGACCCCAAAAGTAACACACCAGAAATCTCTGAAAAGATAGTAAATGAAATAAAAATAAAAACTCCATGTGGCCATAAAGGAAATCAAATTAGAAGTACTTTCCCATGTAAAGATAGAAATAACAACCTTAGTAAAGGAGTTGCTGAGTGCAGGTAAAGAAGAAATAGAGAAAAAAGTACAGGAGCATGGGAAACTGATTGAAACCATGAATGAACAATATAGAAAACAAGCAGAATTCATGAAGCAAACTGAAAGAGACATCCATGAAGCTGAGGATAGGATTTCCAACCTTAAGGACAGGATTGCAATTAGAGATCATGAAAGGACAGAAGTTTTAAAAATAACAAAGCAGCATTAAGTGACAATCCAGAAGCTTCAAGATGATGCCAAGAGTAACAATATAAGATTAATAGGCATTATGCCTAATAAGCATTATGAAGACTCAGGAGTCAATGCAAATGACATAACTAAAATATTCATGGAAATAATAGGAGAAAATTTACCAAGCATGGGGAAAAAATCTCATATGCAGATAAGGGAGGCATATAGAACACCAAACAGTCACAACCAAAATAAATCTATACCCAGACACATAATAATTAAGATCTCAGACATACAAAATTAAAATAGAAAACTAAAAGCTGTTAAAGAACAGACACAAGTCACCTATCAGGAAAGCCCATTAGAATCACAGCAGACTTTTCAGCACAAACCCTCAAGTCAAGATGTGCTTAAAGTGAGATATTTCAAGCCCTGAAAGAAAACAACTTTCAACCCAGACTGATGTACCCAGCAAAACTTCATTCAAATTTAATGAAGAAACAAGATACTTCCATCACAAAGAACAACTGAAGAAACTCATGTCCACCAAAGCAACCCTAGAGAGAGTGTTGAAAGACATACTAGACAGAGATAAAAATGACCACAATTCACAGAAAAACAGAAAGAAACCACCAGGTAGGACTAGCAATTAAATAAGGGAGAAAAGCAAAAAGCAAACTGTTGGAACATAACATGGCAAAGTTGAGCCAGTACATATCAGTGATATCCATAAATGTAAATGGCTTCAATTCAACTATCAAAAGAAATAGGTTGACAGAATGGATCAAGAAATATGATCCTACAATATGCTGTATACAAGAAACATATCCGACCCAAAAGGAAACTGATAGATTAAAAGTTAAAGGATGGAAAACAGTATTTCATGCAACAGGAACCCAGAACAAAGCAGGAGTAACTATTCTATTTGCAGACAATGTGAACTTCAATCATAAAGTGATTAAGAGACAAAGAAAGTCACTACATACTTGTAAGTGGAAAAATCCAAGAGGATGAACTAACAATTATAAAAATGTGCACCAAACACAGAAGCACCCAACTATATAAGACAGATACTAATGGAGATGAAAAACCAAATACGCAAGAACACAATTATTATGGGGACTTAACAGCCCGTTGTCACAAAGAAATAGATCAACTAGACAAAAAGTCAGCAAAAAAATAATAGAACTGAATCATACCCGCGAGCAATTGGACTTAGTAGATGTTTACAGAGTGTTCCACCCAACCACATCAGAATACACATTCTTCTCAGCCGTGCATGGGACATTCTCCAAAATAGACCATATATTATCCCATAAAACATTCTTAAGTAAATGCAAAGGTACTGAAATTGTCCATACATAATATCTGACCATAGCGCACTGAAATTGGAAATTAATGGCAAGAGAAATTGCAAAACCTGCATGCATACATGGAAATTAAACAACAACCTTTTGAACAACCAGTGGGCTACAGAGGAAATTAAAGAAGAAATAAAGCAATACCTACAATTCTATGAAAATGCAGACACAACATACTGTAATTGTAGGATGCAATGAAAGCAGTCTTAAGAGGGAAATATATAGCAATAAATTTTCATATCAAGAAAACAGAATGAGCACAAATAAACAACCTACTGCTTCATCTCAAGCTTCTAGAAAAAGAAGAGTAAGTTAAACCCAAAGCTCATAGAAGAGAGGAAATAGTAAAGATTAGAGCAGAAATCAATGAAATTGAAACTAAAAACACAATACAAAGAGGTAATGAATCAAAAAGCTGGTATTTTGAGAGAATAAACAAAATTGACAAACCTCTAGTAACCTTATAAAGAAAAACCTTGTAAAGAAAAAAAATCAAAATTCACACAATAAGGATTGAAAATGGGGAAATTACTACAGATCCCATGGAAATTCAAAAGATAATAAATACCTACTTTGAAAATCTCTATACTCATATAGAATGGGAAACACAGAGGAAATGGACAGATTTCTAGAAACATACGAACTACCAAAGCTCAACCAAGAAGATAAAGCAATTTTGAATAACCCAATATCAGCTATTGAAATTGAAGATGTATTTACAAACTTACCAACAAAGAAAAGCCCAGGTCCTCATGGATTCATGACTGAATTCTAAAAGAAATTTAGAGACTATTTAAACTCTTCAATGAAATTGAAAAGAAAGCAGTCCTCCCTAAATCATTCCTGGAGGCAAGCATAACTCTCATACCAAAACCAGAGAAAGACCCAAACAAAAAGGAGAACAATAGGCCAATCTCATTAATGAACAATGAGGCAAAGATTCCCAATAAAATACTGGCAAATAGAATGCAGCAAATCATCAAGAAGATTATACATCATGTCCAAGTGGGGTTCATTCCAGGAATGCAGGGATGGTTTGACATATGCAAATCAATGAGTGTGATATACAATATCAACAGAGCAAAAAACAAAAACCATATAGTCATCTCAATAGATACAGAAAAAGCTTTCCATAAAGTCCAACATATGTTCATGATAAAAAACCCTTCAGAAACTCCAAATACATGGTGTCTACCTCAATCTTATAAAGGCCATCTATGACAAGCCAACAGCCAATATTATACTAAATGGACAAAAACTGAAAGCTTTCACTTTAAAATCAGGAACAAGACAAGGATGTCCACTATCACCACTCCTTTTCAATATAGTTCTGGAAATACTAGCCAGGGTAATCAGACAAGAGAGAGAAATAAAAGGAATAAAGATAGAAAAGGAAGAATTTAAATTATCACTATTTGCAGATGACATGATACTCTATACAGAAGACCCAAAAAACTCAATTAAAAGACTGCTAGAGGTAATTCAGCAGTGTAGCTGGCTACAAAGTCAATGCTCAAAAATCAATAGCATTCCTGTACATAAACAAGAACTCACTGAGAGAGAAATAATGGAAATATTGCCCTTCACAACAATATCTAAAAAAATGAAATACCTAGGAATCAACCTAACTAAGAATGTAAAAGACCTATATGCTGAAAATTATAATACAAAGCCACAGTGATAAATATCATGGTACTAGCAAAGAAATAGACCTGAGGATCAATGGAACAGATTAGAAGATACAAGTATAAGTACAAAGACACTCAGCCACCTGATATTTGACAAAGGGGCTAATCAATGGTGTTGGAAAAATTGGCTCTCCACATGCAGAAGACTGAAACTAGATCCATGCTTATCATCATGCACAAAACTAAAGTCTGAATGGATCAAAGACCTAAACATTGAAACAGAAACACTAAATCTACTGGAAGATAAGGTAGGTAGAAGTCTTGGATACATAGGGGTAGGCAGAGAATTCATGAAGAAAATGCAAACTGCATGGGAAATGCTTCAGGGAATCAACAACTCATACTATTGAAAAGTTTCTGCGCTTCAAAAGAAATCACCAACAGAGTGAAAAGAAAACCCACAGAATGGGAAAGAATTTTAGCCAGCAACCCCTCAGACAAAGGACTTATATCAAGAACGTATAAAGAATGGAAAAACATCAAGCCCCCCAAATTCAAAGACCTCTCCAAAAATGGGCAGTTGAGATGAACACACAGCTCTCATATGAAGATATACAAATGGCAAACAAATACATGAAGGAATGTTCACCATCACTGGTCATTTGAGAAATGCAAACCAAAACAACATTGAGATTTCATCTCACTCCAGAAAAAATAGCTGCCATCAAGAAATCAACTGATAACAAATGTTGGCGAGGCAGCAGGGAAAAAACACTGTTCCACTGTTGGTGGGAGTGTAGAGCAGTGCAATCACTATGGAAATCAGTATGGAGAATTCTCAGAAGACTAGAATTGGAAGCTCCATTCAACCCAGCTATTCCCCTCCCGGGTTTTTTCCCAAAAAAAACAGAAAAAGTCATGTCACAGTGATATTTTTGCACCCATGTTCATAGCAGCACAATTTGTAATAGCTAAATCTTGGAAACAACCAAGTTGCCTATCAAACACAGAGTGGATGAAAAAGATGTGGTATTTTTATACAATGGAATATTACTCAGCTATGAAGAAGGATGATATTGAGGCCTTCATAAGGAGATGGAGACAACTTGAGACTATCATCCTTAGTGAAATAACTAAGAATCATAATTATAAATATCACATTGTATCTCTAGTGTAAAAAGTAATAGGAAATGTAGGAGTAATAAAACCCAAAATGTGTAATTGCTACTGTAAAAAAGAGAGGAAAAGAATGTGTTCTAAATGATATAACTGCATGTATGCTTAAGTGTGTAAGATGGATGACCATATTACTGTTTTTATTAGATCGTGGAGCAGAACTGTTAACAGTCTCACTGTTTGAATGTCTACTTTGTATGTTTTAATTTTGTAACTTGAACAACTATTTCCAAGATAACAGTATGTAATTCTTCAAATAGTGATTTCTTAGTGGTTTTTTTGTTCTTTTCTTTTTTTACTTGGAATTCTGTATTGTTGCTACCCTTTTTTCTGTTTTGTTTTTCTCTTTAAATAAAATTACAAAAAAAAATTTTTTTGAAACAAGTTTGGTCTATGTGCCATTGGCCTCTCTCTAGTTCATTCTAATTTCTAATCATGAATTTGTAGATCTAAGACTGCAGATTTTGCTATATCATAATAATCATACCTAATATCCATCCTAACTTATGATTTGTATTCTGTGCTGGAAACGGTCCTTGTATTTTATAATATCTACATATAAGATGATCCACTCTTGAAACTTATATACTCTCAAAACATTAACAATCTTCTATAAACTAAGCAAATATTTTAACCATAATTGTCATGCATCAATTCACAGCCAAAATCCCCATGATCAAAGAACTTTGCATAATACCAACAGTTTAAAAATATGCATATACCCGATTTGGTGGTACACTCCTATAATCCCAGCACTCTGGAGGCTGAGGCAGGAGGATAGTTGCAAGTTTGAGACCAGCCTGCTGGGCTACAAAGTGAGTTCAAGGCCAGCCTGAATTGCATAGCGAGATCCTATCTCAAAAATACTATATATATATATATATATATATATATATATATATATATGCGTATGCACATGGACATACACTGTCACACACACTTTTTTTACAGAACTGTGTTTGGGGAAACTCCATTTGTTGAGTGCCACTGAAAGCATATATTGTTAAACTGCTGCTCCACATATTTTTGTTTGGACAAGCTATCACAATAGGAAAGCGCCTGTTTATGGATAAGAAGAAAAAGATATGCTTGTGGCAGCCAGAAAGTTTAAGGTCTTTCAGGTTGTACAAAATGCACTTACAGAAGCATTTAAGTTGGATGCAAAGTTTGGAGCTGAAATGTGATATCAGCTCCATATTTGAAATGAGATATCAAACCAGTTGTAAGGGATGGGGATAATAGCTCAGTGGGACAGCACTTGCCTGGCAAGTGCGAAGTCATGAGTTCGAGAGTGTGATGGTATGAACAGCTGTTTTGAAGAAAACAAAAAGTTATAGCAGCCATTGATGATTTAATATCTTGCTTTAAATTCCTACCATGCTTCTATTCTTCTATTACCATCGGTTCTATCATGTTGTGTCTTATTGGGATTTTAGTATATGTGATAGTATAAACAATTTTTTATTGAAA